>PVJH01003230.1:0-146574 GCA_004026705.1 Nesogale talazaci
CCAGGCCCTGCGGGTTCAGGCACTGCCCAATCACCTGTAACAACACAGGCCTGCTATACCCGAGTGCACATGGGGGAAAAGGGGGAGAGAGAGAGAGAAAAACACAGAAAAAAAATATTAGAAGACAAATGGGGGGGGGGGCGAGCGGGGAGCTAGGACTGGCAATAAGCTGGGTCCCAGTTCCAGCCCTTACACGCTCAGGCACTATCCGATAGCCACACTATACCAAAGCAGGGCGCAGGGTAAAAGCAGGAAAGGAAAAGGACCCGCGGAGGAGAATTGCGCAAAGCTGATTAGGCCGAATTCCAGGCCCTACATGTTCAGGGACTGTCTGATCACCACGCTATTCCAAAGCAGGACGCAGAGCAAAAGCAGGGAGGGACGAGGGCCAGGGGGAGGGAAATGGCACGAAGCTGATCAGCCAAATTCCAGGCCCTCCGCATTCCGGGACTGTCCGATCACCACACTATACCAAAGCAGGGCGCAGGGTAAAGGCAGGAAGGGAGGAGGGCCAGGGGGAGGGAAATGGCATGAAATTGATAGGGTTGAATTCCAGACCCTACGCGTTCAGGGACTGTCTGATCACCACGCTGTACCAAAGCAGGACACAGAGTAAAAGCAGGGAGGGAGGAGGGCCAGGGGGAGGGAAATGGCACAAAGCTGACCGGGCTGAATTCCAGGCCCTACGCGTTTAGGGACTGTCCAATTACCCATTCAACACAGGCCTGCTATACCAGAGCGCCCACGGAGGAAAAGGGAGAGAGGAAAGTTAAGGGTAAAGTAGATGGCGCGCAGTCCTTCCGAGCCGCGCGGGCTGAAAGGCACCACCGGTTCCAATGCGATCTGAGCCAATTGCCCACCACACAGGGGCGGCGCACGCTCTCCCACGGGGAGAAACAGGCCCCTATCCCTTCCCACGCTGCACAGGGGCAGCTCCCGGCAAGGTAGAGAGCCCGACTACCTGGCCTTCCCCACGACCCAGGCCGGGGCAGGGTGCGGCGCAGGGAGATGGCGGCTCCCTCTGAATGGGACCTTAGTCATGGCGGGAGCCGGGCCCGCCAACCAGGCAGGGAGCACGCACAGCCGCGTTGGTGCTGGAGGCAGCCCCGACACCGGTGCTGGGTGCCCCCGCCCAGGCAGTCAAAGCTATCACTGTTTGGGGTCTGGATGGTTGCAGGTAAGGAGCCAAGTGCCGTCGCTGCTAGCCCTGCACGGAGGGACTGTGGGAGACGAGCAGCTCCCCTACGTGGCAGTCGGGAGTGGGCTTCTGCTATGTTGTAATCAGAAATTGTCCTAGTACGCTCCACAGCCTGGCCGTCCTGTTCCTGGGCAGCGGTCAGGCGAGACGGTGGACTGGGGGAGTCCGGGTCCGATGGGGAGCGACACTAAGGTCTCGCCGCCCGTGGGAAATCTCCGATATATATGTATAGACTTAGCTCCCTGGGCTCAAGAAAAAGGCGGAGTGGGGCAGGGTCCCCTCCTGGGTTGGAAGGCCCACTTGTAGGGACCTTTCCACTCACCAGAACGCTTCCCCTTGACCCCCCAGACACCAAACTCACCGGAGCTCCAGGTACAGGCTGCTTACCTCGGCGCCATCTTGACCGCTCTCCTCCTGCATTTCTTTTTTTTTATTGTATGTTTTTACACTGCATTTATTAAACAGAAAACTATAAAACATACAAAAATGAAACAAACAAATAACTCCCGCACCCACACCCACTCTGTAACAATGTCATTCCAAAACAGAGATAAACCTCAATTGATAATCAAATAGGAATATTAAAAACAGGGGGAAATTATAAAGGGTCAAATGGGGCCAAACATATTACACTTTAATCTTTTTTATCTGCCATATTCAACTTTACAATATTTTCTGTCTGATAGGTCTATACACACCTCTGAATGATGGTCAAAGGAGTTCACAGAGGTTTAAGCCCTCTGGGGACACTGCAAATGGATTTGGGGTCTTCAGTGTTATCCATAGCCTTTGGCAACCTGAGGGTCCAGAATTTAAATTGCTTCCTTTCCCTCCTTCAGATTTGGATCATATTAATTACATTGTAGGTGTGCTTATTTCATGTGGACTTAATTGACACCTCACTTACATGACTCCTTTTTTAAAGACAACATTTTGAGTTCTTGTGTTTTTCTAGGCAGACTAGAGAAGTCAATTCATAGACATTCATATGTGAAAAAGAAAGAGTTTTACATACAGTGGCAAGTGATATAGAGAAAACATCTCAGCCCAGTCCAGATCAAGTCCCTAAGTCTGATATTAGCTCAAATGGCTGGTACCAGTCTATAAAGTTATCTTCCGACTCACAAAAACCACGCAAAGAAGATTTGCACAACTTACTGGTAGTTAACATCATAGTAAACGGAGAAAAGGTTGATGTTGTGCAGGATTTTGTCTTGCTTGGATCCACAAGCAATGCTCATGGAAGCAATAGCGAAAAGATGAAAATATGAGTTACATTGTGTTTACCTGCTGTAAAAGAACTCTTTAGAATATTGGAAAGAAAGTCAGACAGCAGATGGCCACCCTCATGGCAGATTATCTACAAGAGCACATGCACATGTTTTTATTCTCTTGTGCCTTATTTCAAGTCCAACTCTTTTGCCCAATATATAGTTAGAAATTTTCAGATTTTGGTTAATATATGATTGAAGAAAACCCAGGCAGACTATTTTATAGTAATTAATTGACGCTATAGTGTAATGTGAATGATATTGTCAGTATATTTAACAACATGCATATGTATGGATTGTTTTAGGGATAAAATAATGATTAGATATGGGAGAGGGAAAATGGGAAGCAACAGCCGAGAGATGAAAACATGAGTTACATTGTGCTTACCTGCTGCACAAGAACTCTTTAGAATACAAGGAAACAAGGAAAACAAGGATGGTACTTTGATGAATAAGACGTGCCTTACCCAAGCCATAGCGTCTTTGATTGCCTCATATGCAGGCGAATGTCGGAGACTGAATAAAGAATACTCAAGAGTTGATGCCTGTGCATTATGGTACAGTTAAAGTATGTTGAAAGTTCCATGAACTTGACTCCTGACTCCTAAAAGGAGGAACCAATCTGTCCTGAAGGAAGTAAAACCAGAGTGCTCCTCAGAGGAAATGGTGGTCTTGCATATTTAGACATGCCATCAGGAGAAGTCACCCCGCCCTTTTTAAGTAGAAGGGTAGTGAAAAAGGAGGCTTGAAGGAGCTATTTTGGCATGTTATCTGAAACAATGGACTCAAGCATAATAAAAACAATTGTAGAATGAAGCTAGCCCAGGCATTATTTCATTCTGTTGTGCTGATGGTTTCTTGGAACCTACTTGATAATGGTACCCAACAACAACAACAGCAGGATGCTTTGACTGTTACAGGGATATTTTAATTATTTTCAGTTTCTATAGGGCTTTATGAGGAACAATTAATGGTCTTTTTTTATCAGGACCTAAATTTGTTTTGGCATAATAATATGGAGATCCTCCATTGACCTTTCCACATAGGTAGTTGCTATGATTCTTTTGAAACTCATCTGGCAAAGTCTAAGGGTATAGTCACTCTTTTGATGATGAAAAATATATGGTTTGAGTGCATAATGTATAACAATGAAAAATATATTTATTTTTCTTGAGGAAGGTTGTTTAAAAGTGATATTGTTAGCTTTATAGCATTTATATTTATGAGTTAATAAGCATTCCTGTCAAGTTTACAAGGGTGTCATATTCAATAATTGGGAAGAAGTAAAATCCCTCTTCAAAGTGAGTGACTAGTGATTGTGACCAGCAGTTCCTCAGTAGAACAAATGAAGAGAAATTACATGCCAGAGAAATTCAATTACAGACCAGATTCTACAAATAAGAAACACCCACCTTCTGGTGAAATTGTTTGTCTTGTTTAATATAGAACTTTTTTTTTTATAAAATTTATATTATAATTAGTCTGGAAGTTCATAATCAACTATATAATTGCATTGGAATATTTTTTCTATCAATTCAATTTTAGGCATAGAAACTAACTCCATTATATAAACTATAATAGACAGGAAACTCATTTCAATGAGCTATTATCTTTACCCAAGCAATATTATTCTGGAAGTTAGAAAATCAAGATGCTGATCAGTTTATGATGGAAGCATCATATAGAATATCAACAAGATGGTAATGTGATAGATTTTTTCCTAATTGGCACACCCTGGTGAAAACAAAAATATGATCATTAAGCAAGAATTCTGATTAACAGGGCCTCTTAGGGTTACTTAGGTATGCAAAATATGCACATTTAATGGAGGATATTTTTTTCAATAAAAAAGAACTGAAGATAAGGTATGTTTAAAATGCAGTTTCACGTATCCAAACAAGCAGCATAGAAAGTAATATAAATAAAATGTCTAATTAATATACAATTTCTAGGAATATGTCTCAACAACTTTGTGGAAAACACATTTATAAATAGAATTCCTAATTCAGAAACATGTCCTTACATTTAATATTATTTATTATGTACAGGTAATACATGCAAGAGCATTGAAACACTTATCAAATATGAGTCCACTTTCACAAAATATTTAAAAAGAGGCCAGCTTCTCTTTTTCACATATATATCATTTTATTGGGGGCTCATACAGCTCCTATCATGGTTAATACATGCATCAATTGTATGCAGACCACATTTGCACATTTGTTGCCATGATCATTTTCAAAACATCCTCCTTCTACCTAGACCCCTGGTACCAGCTCCCCATATTTCCCCTCTCCCCTACCCTAGCTTCAAATACCCTTAAATTAGTCCTTAGACAGCAGATGACCACCTAGTGACAGATTATCTACAAGAGAACATGGACATGTTTTTATTGTCTCGGCTCTTATTTCAAGTCCCACTACTTCTACCCAATTTATAGTTAGAATTTCTCAGATTCTGATTAATATATGATTGAAGAAAACTCAGGTAGACTATTTTACAGTAATTAATTGATTCTATGGTGTAATGTGAATTATGTTGTCGGTATATTTAAAATAATATTCATATGCATATTTATGAATTGTTTTAGTAATAAAATAATGACTAAATAAGGGAGAGGACATATATTTTGTAATTGTAATGATGTAAAAGTAATCATGCAAATATCAAGGAGTAGATTTGAAATCAAATTAGGTTTTCGTTTAGTTGATGAGATAACTCTACATACAGTGGCATCTGGCTATCACCAATTTTAAAGTTTGGTTTACATAATCTTAAAGATTATGTAACAAGTTTGCATTTTCTCAACTTAAAATTGTTTATGTTCTTGCATAGCATTCAGTCAGTTTTGGCTAACCAGATTCAGAAGAGAACATGGAACAAGGTATTTTGTTGTTGATGTCAGACAGATTTTGACTGAAAGAAGCCGAGAGATCAGAAAGATTTTATTTGTATTTTACTATGTCAAGACATTCAACGGTGTAGATCATAACACATGATGGATAGCCTTTAGAAGAATGGAAATTCCAGACAATTCATTGTGTTTATGCAGAACTTGTACATGGATCAAAAGAAAAATGTGTGAACAGAACAAGGAAATTCTGTGTGATTTAAAAGTCAAGAATGGATCTTCTCATCAGTCTTATTCAATACATATGTTGTATATATACAAAACAGCATGAAGAAAGGGGAAGGAAGGTGTCAGGTGTCACAGGTTTTGTTTCTTTTGAGAACCAAACTTACACCAAAACGCTAATGAGGAAACAGAAATTAAAAAAAAGCTTTAAAAAATAAAAAACAACAGCAGCAGCAGTAGGGTTAGGTTTAAATAAAAAAGTCCTGCAAACTAAATAAATAAAGACCCCATCCCCCCAAAAAAACCCAGGAACACTGCAGCTGACGTTTGAAATGTGAACAAAGCACCCCATGGAGGATGGTGTGCTTGGATCCAGCAGGAGAGCAGAGCATGATGGGTGGGCATGGACAGACCTCTAGAACATGACAGTGCAAGGGCATACAGGATAGCAGCGTGAGGCGACCAGCAGTACTTTGATCGCCAACTGGATCAAGTGTGATGGCTGGTCTGGAGATAGGCTGCAGCCAGCCTATTGAGTAGGTGGTGGATGACTTGGAAAGTGTATGGTCGCTAGAGAGAGTGAGGGGCCACAGGGCAACAACTCTGCTCCTTCTTCCACTTCTTTGCCCACACATTATTCTTGGTGGTGTGGAGGCCTAGAACCACTTGACTCTAAAGTTGTTTGTCAAGGACGTAGGGAGCATCATTTTTCACACATGTTGATTTAACTCCTGACTGTCACATGGGGAATTTGTTGTGCATATTCCCACAGGATATCCTAAACTGGAAGCCCTTCACATCTCATATTCTTGGTATCACCTCACAACTAGTCAGGTCTTCTGTCATATGTGGTCATTGTGTAAAAATGCTTTGAAAGGGGTCTCTAAATTTAGATTGGAGATACTCAAAGCCATATTTTTGCTATCTTGGGCTAGTAATTTTTTCAACTTTAAGTTAAAATTACATCTGAGCAATTGATGGGCCATCCCGCAGTTGGCTATTGGCCTTGTGTTAAACGATGCTGCTGGAATTCCTGGATTCTTTATCCAAAAATGATGTCAATTTGATTCCCTTGTATCTCATCTGGCAAAGTCCACATATATTTTCCCTGTTTATGTCATTGACAGACGATATTTCAGATGAATCAGTCGTTGATTGTGTAAAGCGGGTTAGCTAGAGAAGCAAATGCAGTGACACTCATCTATGTATAGGAAAGCTCTTTATCAAGGAATTATTGTCTATCAAGAAAGCATCCCATTGCAGACTAAGTCAAGTCCAAAAGTCCAGTTCTCATGCACAAGTTCTTCTTCAGACTCACGCAACCACTCACAAGGGTGCAGACAGGTAGGTGCACAGTTGCATAGATCCAATTCACTGGAAACAGCAGAGGCCTCTGGCAGCTCTCGATATCAACATCAAGCTGGAAAGCAAAAGAGAAAGAGGGGTATTCCAAGGTCTCTCCATATCAGAATATTAGAAGACTATACCCTTGAGGGGGGACTCTCAGGCTATGACATGATGGAGAGATTGGATGTCATTCCTACTCTTTTATAGATCATCTAATTGACAGAAAATTATGTATTTCCTGATCTTGCAAACTTCTTCCATGTAATCTCCGTTTTCATTTCTATTAGCAAAGGCATATTCTTCAACTACTGTTTTTTTCTCTATGCTTCTGACTTTTGCATTCCAATTATCAATTAGTAATTCAATCCATCTCTATTGAATATTTGATTAATTTCATAGTGAAAAAAGTTGGTAGAATCCTTCAAATTCTTCATCATTAGTTTTGGTGGTTGGTACAAAATTTGTTTTAATTGAACTTCGTTGAAGAGCTGTAGGTATTATCCTATCACATATAACCTTATGCTTCAATATAGATCAAAGAAATGTTATTTTTATGATAAATGAGAAAGTATTCATCTTGTCTGTCTCATCTGTGGCACAGTGAACACTAGGATGGACCAAATAATAATTTATAATACAACCCATTGCAGCTCACGCCAGCATGGGATACTGATCAACATTTATTTCATCTCAGGTTTGGTCACTTCCAACGATTCCTAGACTCAATTTTGTACATTCTATTTCCTGATTTGTATGGACATTTGCAGATATTACTTCACATATTAACTTGTACACCATCATCAGCAAATGAAGTTCTCTTGCCGTTCCCCACACATGCCATCTAGATCTGCTCTAATTGGAGGATGCAGCTCTCTCCGGCCATATTCTGAGTGCCTTCCAACATGAAGGACTCATCTTCAGGCACTATATAGGGTATTATTTTGCGACTGTTCTTAAGGTCTTTCAGTGGTCAGTTACACAGAAGTTTGTAGCTTATTCCTTCTTCCCAGTGTGTTCTTTGTCTATAATTTTCACTAAAACCTGGTCACCATGAATGACAAGACTAATACTTGAAATATTGGTACATCACCAATACGTTCCAATCATACATGCAAGCCGCCACAATAAAAGACACGTGACAGACAAGTGGCAAATCTGCAGAATAGGGAGATGTTTTTGCCAGCAACTGAGTTTTTAACTTAGATTTGAAGAATAAAGAGTGTTTACTTAAGGAGAAAACAGAAGAATGAAGCAGAGTAAAGAAGAAAGAATAAGGAATTATATATCTAACAATGAAGAAATTGTGGAACAGTTAAGGAAGAAAGGGAGCACAAATAACAACAACAATAAAACAGATACAGGTGTCAATAAAGCAAGAAAAGGGAAAAGGAAGAAACTATAAAGTGAAATTGATGAAGATTTGGCCATGATCTTGATGATGTCTCTATGACCAAGATGCCCATGTTACTACTAAGTGTTCCAATTAAAACACAACTGAGAGTGAAATTTGGGATTGTTACTTTTCTCAAAACAATATGCAAAATAAGGATTCTTCAAAGCACATTCTAATCTATCATCTTTATAGTCATGCTATTGCGGCTGTTAGATCCCACTCATAGCGACACAATGTATAGCAGAAGGAAACATGGCCTAGTTCTGCACTGTCCACACACTGTCATGTTTGAACTGTTGCAGCCACTGCAACAATTCATCCCCCTAAAAGTTTTCCTCTTGTTTTCTGATTCTATACAGAATTGTCCATATGGAGGATTTTGATCTTAATTATAAGAATAATGATAATTAATTCAAAAGTAGTATGCAAAGGAAGAGTAGGATTATGTTGATTCTTTGGAAAAATCTCTGTTTTAAATGGAAAGGAAAATGAGGTCCATAATAGGTCTGTTTACCTTGAACAAGTAACAGATTATACTAATTTAGGCAAAGATTCTGCCAGGGAGAGTAGAAGGATCCAACTAAAGATTCATAAGCATATTGCCCCTGAGATGATTCTGACTTATAGAAACCATATGGAGGATTTCTATGGCTGTAAATATTTACAGGAGCATACAGAACTATCTGCCTCCCCCTCCATGGATTGCACATGAAAAATTTATGGAAAGAAGGTGTTGAAATGGTGCCAAAATTTCTTAGTTTACTCAAATCTGATATACAGAATAGGATTAAGTTTGAACTAGGTTATCATGAAATTATTCTAATCACAGATCACCAGGAATAGACCTGTAGTTGAGCAATATCATCATGGTTGACTAATTACAGTCGAGAAGACACACACCAAGAGGAAAGATGGATTCAGTAAGAGAATATTTGAATTTCTGATACAAAAATTTGAGACCATGCAAGGAATAATGATTTTGCCTTGAATTAAATACTGTCAACTACAAGGAGTGAATGCATGATTTGGCATTGTAATTATTCTTACTCTGAAAATAGGAATCAACGAAGTTGCCTTATATTAGAGGGAATAAGTGTTGGCTAACTTTATGATTTATATAATGCTCTTAATTTTGTCTATGTCCAAATTGTTTATAGACTGGCTTTATTTTGCCTTGATTCATCATAGTCAGAGTGGCCTTATGGTATTTCTTCTGGGAATTGTTTAATGCTAAAAGGACACTGCACTATTAGTGTCAGACTTACTCACCTGATTGACATCTAAGTCTCGTTAGTGCTGTTGGGTGCTGGCGCTGAGTTTCTCTTGTTTAGCCAATCATTTCAGTGAAAACATTGAGGGAGCACACATGAGTGCCAGTTTGTTGCTTTTGGGTGCTATTGAGGCAGTTCTGACTAATAGTGATCCTGTGTACAACGGAATGAAATGCACCATCGTGACAGTGTTTCTCGCACTTGAACTTTTTGTTTCAGCTGCTGTGTCAACTAATTTCCTTCAAGGTTTTCTTTTTTTTCTAAACTTCCCTTCTACTTTGCCAAGAATGATGTCTTCCACGAAATGATCCCTCTGCCACCATGTCGAAAACACTGGAGACAAAGTCTGACCCTCTTCAATTCTAAGAAGTGTTCAGACTTCCTCCTCCTAACATAGAACCTAATTGTATTAGTTTATAAATTAGTATAAATAATGTTACTGGCTGATGAAAACTTTTGAGTCTATGCAGTTGATTTAACAGCAGGTGTCTGTGCTGTTAAGAACCACATGTTTGCAGACCTTTTTTCCCCCTTGGTGCTACTGTGTTGAGCTCAAGTGAGTTCAAGCATCACCCTGAAAGGCTGAGTGATACTAACCATCTTAGCACGAGTAATTCTTCTCTCTTATGAGGAGATATCCATTAATGGAGAGATAGAAACTGATGACTTAGAGGTGAACAGTTTACAAAGATCTCTTTAAGTGGATATACCCAGCATTTAAACTCACTGCAATAACAATGGGCTGGCACACCTCAAACATAAGCTTTTCAAGATTCAAATGTAGGTTATATGGGGATCTTTCAAAGAAACTTGTTGATACAGGGGACTTGTTAACTTTATAATACTTGTATGTGATAAAATTCCAAAGATAGAGTGCCTTGGCCATTGTGTGAATTTTCATAAATACCTAATATTTTGAAAACATAACTTTATATATCTTACAAATTCAGAATGAAGGTATCATTTCAGTAGGATTTTTGGTGTCTCATGACTTGGCATTTATAGCTGCTAGGGCCTTAACAAAATCACATGTGAGGGAAAGAAAGTGTGGGAGATTAAATAAAGTATTTGTTAAATCTTATTTTGTGCTTAGCGTCTGCCTCTTCAGTACTGAGAATACCTTTTGTTGATGGTGTCAACTAACTGACAGAGAAATAGGCATATTTCAAAAGCTGAGAAAAGTGTCTTTTACTTTCTGTCAAGATCACTTATACAAGTGACATCCACTGAAGTGCTGGAAGGGATTGCCCATAACCTTTCATTCTAATGTTTCATCAAAACCATTTGACATGAGGAAAATATTATACCTCGAAGCTATTAAAACTATTTAGATCATCCAATTGTCAAGACAAAATTGAAAAAGGTAGAAGTGCTTTGTAGAAGACCATGTCTTCAATTTAATGCAGACAAGTCTGTAAAAAAATAGCCCTGTACTATAACCTCCTTGATACATGATAGGGTATTCAGCAATTCTTTGTATGTAAGTCATTTTTTATGTCACCTTTTCATTAATATGGAGGAAGTCGAGGACATCTCAGTTCATCACTAGGAACCATAATGATGTCAGGCATTTTTGTAAGGTTGGTATTCTGTATAAAATAAAGAAGAAAGTAAAGAAAATGTATCTATCAGCCATGTAGAATGGCTTCAATTCAAACTAGGTGCTTATATATAAATCATAGCAGAGAAATAGAAAACAGTGGATGATAGCTTTAAAAGTTTTCCTTCTTTTTTAAATGTAGATTTTAATTTATTTATAGATCAGACTGCACATCAATAAACTAAAGTCAAAGAACTGAATGCTGATTCATAACAACCTGACGGGACAGGGCAGAATTGTTCCTGTGAGTTTCAGAAACTGTAGCTCTTTCTGGCTGGTCATCTGAACTACTCTCCTGGAGGGTCACATCCAACTGGAAACTACTCTGTCCCCAGGATTTCTCAAATCCAAAGAATAATTTTAAATCAGTTATATCAGATGAATCAACTCACTTACCTGCAGCATAAGAATTTGTTGTGGGTTTGGGAATAAGTTCACATTTTTTGGAAATATTTTAATGCTTATATCTAGATATTAGAACAAATTCACCTGTGGTTTGCTTTTTTTTTTTTTTTTGCTATTACTACCTGTCATCAAGTTGGCACCTGTTGACTGACGGACCCATGCACAATGAAACAAAATGCAGTGTTGTCTGAAGCCATGGTCATGATCAGTTACGACTCAGCCTATTGTGACTCAAAGTGTTCTCACTTGCTGGGTTTTGTAAGTCGATCTCTGTTCTTCCTTGCCAGTGGTTGATCACATAGTGTTAATAACAGGTTTACTTATACACATTTCTCATATTCACATACTTACATTTCATCTATTATCAGCACTGTTATTAACATGGTTTTGAAGGCAGAAAATAATTTCTATTCAAAATTCCCCATGAGACATCCAGCACAGTGTTTCCCAATAACATAAATGGGGAAGGGAAGGAACATAGCAATCACACCAGCCCTAATTTGGAAAGCCATCTCTGCTAACTGCTAATACATACTTTTAGGTAGGTTACTCACTAATACTGAAGCGTATTGCTTTCTAAAACACAAAGTGGACATCTGCCTTGCACGAGTACTACGTGCTCAACAATAGACGTCTACTTTCTCCATTTCTTCCCTAACTCTCAATTATTATATTCAATATCAGTTTAGAATACACTAAAATAGCCAAATTTTAAACCCCCCAAATATTTAATTTCCTTTTCCCTATGATCTCTGTAATCTTGTTTTTTAATTTCTAAACCATACAAAAGTAGTCTTATTAGACAATATAGCATTTTAAAAGAACACTCCAAAATTCTGATATTACTTTACAGTGCTGTTGTTTTTATTTCCCTCTTTCTTTTCTGTACTTTAGTATAAAATAAAGGTATCCTAAGACTTGGTGCATGGAATGGGCTGTGTGCTGTACTGCTAATCTGAAATCCAGCAGCTCAAAAACACCATTCACTTCAGGGGAGAGTGATGAAGCTTTCTATGTAGACTTGGATACTTAAAGTACAGTTGCACTCTGTCCTACAGGGTCTCCCCATGAGTCAGCACTGATCCGATGGTAGTGTTTGGTTTAATTTGGCTGATAGTTCATAGAACAACTTTCTAGAGAGATAAAAATATCTTTATCCTCTTCCATTATTTTCATCTGTGCCTAATAAAAAAGGAAGTATTCAGCATTATTTTCACTGATATTGGTAAGTTAAAAGAATGATGGAATGTTCGATGGATGTTGAATTTAAAAAGATATTGCAGAAAGCAAAGCAATTCCTTGGCTATTCTGAGTACATCTGTCCTTGACATTGAGAAAGTAAAGATGAGCAGACACAGTATGCAGTATTACACTAAATGAAGAAGTGTCCTTTTTTTTTCAAATTGGCAGAGATAGGGCAGATCATATGAATTTATATGATTTGTTCAAGATGTTGGGCCTGTTAAGCAACTATACACATGAAAACCAACTGCAGTTACTTAGGATAAAGACTGTGCTTTTACTCCCTGAAACAGTTACCGTCTCAGAAACTTACAGGTAGGTCACAATGAGTCAGCATCTACTTCAGGCAGTGAGAGACTGTGTCCATGGAACCCTGTTAAGATATAAATTCATGTGGATATGTTATTATAAACATAGAAAGTAACTCACTTTAATCACAGTAGGCATGAAAAAATTCTCTGGTGACCTTGGTCATATATACTCTTATTGGAATAGTTGCAGGATTTGATGAATCTGCTGAAAAGATGCTGAATTGGCATGAAAATCTACTTGTTTATGTGAGATATATTTAGGAGACTCTGCACTATATATTCAAAATTGCTATTATTATGGTACTACATATGCATGTAAATCTATTACTGGCAGGTAACTCCTACTTCTGATGACTCCATGTATTGCAGAGTAGAACTGAGTTCCATAAAATTTTCTTGTCTGGAATATTTATAGATGTAGATCACCATGCTCTTCTTCTATGGCAATGTTACTGAACCAAGCTCACTGGTTTCAATCACCACACATAGTGAGCCTACAGGGCAGAGGAGAACTGTTCCTATAGATTATGAGACTATAATTATATGGATGCAGAAAGCTTCACCTTTTCTCCCACAGAGCAGTTCATAGTTTTGATATATTAGCAGTATAGTTAGCACACCAATTTGTAAACCACTACACTATCAGACCTCCTTTTGGTATCTCTCTTGTGGTTAGGAGTCAAGCATAAGCCATTTTGCACATCCAGGGATTTGGTAATATACATGGAACAAAATGTTTCCCATTTCCTGTACAATTCTGTGGCATTATTATGTTTACCATGTCATACTGTATGTTATGTGTTGCTTGATGTTGGATGATCTTTCTGGTATTTCAAATGTTAGCTTCACCCAAAGTGAACAGTTTTCAGCGGAGCTTACAGACTAAGAACAGACAGCATAGAGACAGCCCTCCACTTCAGAGAAGGGAATTGCTATTAATCCTGGGAGTAGTCCAGGTCACCATTTGCTGAAGGGGCACCACTCAATATAAAGAGAAAAAGGTGAAAAATATTCTGGCAATGGAACTTCGAATGGGTGAAGTATTAATTAGAAAATATTGGAAGTGATGAAAATGAAATGCAGCACAAGAAAATGGATACCTCAGGCATCAGTGACCCAAAATGGACAGGCTTCCGTCATTACATTCAGAAAATTATATGATTTACCCCAGAAATAATTTAATCAAAAGGAATGACATAACATTCATTGTCAGAAATGATTTCCTTAAATCCATCATGAAGTGCAATTCATCTATGATCATATAATATCTATTTGACTTCAAGGAAATCCAACCAATATAACTATTATTCAAATGCACATACAAACCACAAAAACTAATGGTGTAGAAAATGAGTAATTAGGTCAACCCAAGGACTTCAGTTGGAAATTGACCAAACATGCAATCAAGATGAAATGATTGCTGCCGGAGATTATAATGCAAAGATGGAAACAGAGTAAGGGAGAGTAGTCAGAAAATAAGGATGTCCTAATGGAAATGAAGCTGTAGATTGGATGATAGAATGTTTCAAAATGAGTGACTTGTCCATACAAATAAATATCTTTTCTCAACAACACAAATGGTGAGTATACACATGGACTTCACAGATGGAATACACAGAAATTTAACTGACTACATCTGTGGAAAGACACCATGAAGCTCAATCTGCTTGTGAAAACAGAGCAGGAATTGCATATGGAACAGCCACCATCTCAGATGTTTTTTTAAAGTAACCCCCTTCATTTTCTACATTTTATGGAGCCAGTGTACAGAGTTCCATATTCAAAGTGTCTTTTGATATCTTGATTACTATACTTCCTTGAGCATTGATTGTGGATGGAAGCAGAATGGAAACTTTGACAAGTTCCAGTTTATCAAGATGCTACCTATTGGGGCAAATGTGAGGATTGGGACTTTCTTGAAATTGAGTTGAAATCCATACTGAAGATGCAATCCTTAATCTTTTCAAGCAAGTGTTTCAAGTCCGCCTCACTTGGCCAGAACAGCCGTGTCATCTGCATGTTGCAGACTGTTAATAAGCTTTCCTGAAATCATAATGCCAATTTCTTCTTCATTCAATGGAATGTCTCTGACACTATGCTCAGTTTAGATTGAGTGAGTACAAAGAGAAAATGAAAGCCTTACACACATGTTTATGGTTTTAAAAACATGCAGTATTCCCCTTACCTGTTGGGACACCTGCCTCCTGACCTTTGTACATGGATAAGCACATGTTAGGACCTGTCTCACTAAAAAATGACTCTGATAAAATAGCAGCCACAAAATTATGCACAGATGCTGGGGATCCTTCACAAATGTGTTCCTAGCTATTGCTGTGTGGGGAAAATGTGTCCTCCATGTGTAGGTTCAATGGGTCTATCCTGATAAACACATTATAACATGTCAATTTCCCTAAATCTTTGGTACCTTCTTCTACCATATATCAAGGTAGCTCTGTTACTTCAACTTAACTTATCACAGGCCACTGAATAATCTCTACCTTGGTAAAATAAGCAAAATATTCATCTGATGCTCTCCTAAAACAGTAAAGAAGCGATGTTATGAACCATTTTAGAGAGATTCAACTTTGTTTTCCTTGCACCATTACCTCCACCTTTAAGAAACATTCCCATACATCTGATATATCTCTGATAAATATCTGATATATATCTGATAAAAAAACAACTCTAGCTTCTCTGTTATCATGTAGTTAGTGTGTGACTTCATAGGTCACAATTTGTATTATATCATTGGGGGTCACTGGAACATAAGTTCAGGGATAGGTCTAAATGCAATAATGGATGATGAAGGTTTATCCTGCTGATATTCAGTGATGTTTCGAAAGGTGTCTGCCTTAGCCAATGCACCAAAGCATTCCCAGATGACCTATCAGCATGAACACTTAGGGCAATTTTTTCAAAGGTGGGTAGAGAAAATAATGGATTTACTAACTGAACTAGCAGGCATAGGTAATTTAACATCTTCAGATAGATGGGATGATGCTGTTGTATGAAGTGATTCAATAGAATTCTGGAAACCAATGTTCCAATCTTCCTCATTGTCTGACAATATACCCCCATCTCAGATTCCTATTTCCATTTCTTTATGTCCCAAACAATGTTCTCTTGCTAATATTACACACAATTTAGCAATAAAGATTCATATGAACTTGTAATTCATTCACTTTTTATGACTGTTTGTTTTTGGCAATATCAATTCTATTACTGTAAGAAAAGTATCATTCTTAGTTTATACCAGGGCTCTAGTAGAAAGTATTTTGGAAATGATGTTGGCAACATATGCACAAATATGCTTGATACAATTGATGTATGGAATGTCATATGAGGTATAAGAGGCCCCAATAAAATGGTAAAGATAGATAACATTTTTTTAAAAAAGAAATTGAAGCTTTCTTTCAGTGAACAAATAGAAATGTTAATCTCTTTTGTTCAGTCCTTGCTCTGTGCTTCCAAAGCCCTGGGCTCATCTTTTTCATTTGCTATTTTGTCTATTATAAGTAAACAACTTCAATATATTTCTCAACCTGGCAAAATTGATGAAAATCATCAAACACAAGATCATCCAGAACTTCACTTCTTACATAGCCTTCATTTGTTGGTGGTGGTAGTTTTTCAATTAACACTGTTTGATGTTCCAAAGGTTAAAAATACCTCCTTTACTAATAGACCTAATATTTTCATACTACTAGAAGTAGATTATTTAATTCCTTGCAAATTAATCATATTTAAGAAAGAACTTAAAAAGCTCATTGCCAACCTGACCTGTTTATTTTCGATTTTTCTGTCTCTATATCCACCATACTGCAATGTTCTTGCAAATCTTGAATTCATTAGCACCCAAGAGATATGAGTTAGAAACCTCCAGTTTAATTGCTTTCCCATGGATTTAGAACTGAACTGCAATTGCTGGTGTCTATGATTGTGTGCCATGTTCTTGATATAAATTCATCTCACTATATGTTTGTGCATGTGTGTGTCTCACTGGTTCTGATACTTCAGAGAACCTAGCTTAGCATATTTCTTAAACCCGCTTGGCTGCTTATAGCAGATCACAGTATAAAGTTGATTAGCTTGTGCTAGGTTGCACCATGGAGGATTCCTTTGCCATAACTGCCAGACTACGTATTGTCAAGACCCAGGCAAGGTGACACTCATTTAACAATGGTCATAAAATGTTTTGACCAATATGTGAGCATTCAATGAAAAGTATTGCTAATTTAAATAAGATACACATAGACACCAAGAATTTCTGCTCACACAGTCATTAAGCACTCAGTTCAGTTAGTATTTTGAATTCTACAACAATAATACTCAAGAAAAGACATGGAATTCTACTCCAAAAGGTCTCAGGCCATAGCACTCTTTGGATCCTCTCTGTGCTGTCCTATTGCTTTGCTCTAGTTCAGAACCAGATTGATAGAGTACAGTAACAATAATGGTAACCTTGGTTTGATAGGTTGTTTTATGTGCTATCTTGACTAGGAGAAGATTCTTAGTGGTTTGACCAGATCTTACATTGGTCTGTGTTTCATAACACAATGTAATATAAAATATATTACCCTCTGTAAGTTGACTTTAGTAAATTTCTATTCCTAATCTCCTTCTCATGCCAGGAATCGTAGAATATATTTATATGTTAAGAATCTCTGGTCTCTACACTTTCTGAGCCTTCATGCCAAGGTATTGTTTGAAATTGTAAGAGAAAGCTGGTATTAAGAAAATGATAAGGGATTAATCAAATATTGAAAATAAGGGAAGAATCAAAAGAATTGATGACAACTTGTAGATGAACAAATAAGAAGGAGGAAACAGGAGATAATTTTATTTTGTTTTCTGTTTATTTTTATTTTTAAGGTGCTAGAAGACCATTTTTTAGTAACAACTGTATTGTTAGTTTTTTGGGAGGGGCTAATTTATCATTGAGGTTCTCGCATGTAAATAGCATGCATTTAATTAGCATAATGTGTTGAGGATAAATGTTAGAGGAGATTAAGTCATGTCATGTTGGGTGATACTAAATGAAAGCAAGTGGACACATAATCCCAACTCACCAGTCACTCTAATAGCCACACCATCTCATTTCATTATAGGAAACTACTGAATAACATCTGCCACACCTGAAATAGAACAGCATGGAACACTAACAAATGTGCCCTGAAGGCATCACCCCTAATCAGTGTAATATTTCGTTTGAGTACAACTGCAACCAGCTTCTGTCGCTCCTTTTATTAGGATTTAGCATGTGAGCTGAAGATCATGGTGAAAGGTAAAAGAGGGTAAGTAAAAAAATCGTTTTATCAAAATACATTAAAAAGTCATATAAACTATACAAAATAATATACTTACTAAAATATTCAGAAGACTTCTAGTGGGATAAAATCTGCTACTGATTATTATAGGGGAAGTTTGTTACTATACAAGTTTATTATAAGGTAAAAGTTTAATGAAAATACCTTGTCTTGAAGAAATCTCTTCTTTCAAAAATTTTGTCTAGGAATTGATGCATCCCTACATTTGTAGGAGGAGTTTGTCTCTATCTAGTTTAAATTATGCTTTTTTAAAACATACATTACCATATTCTGCAGAATTTGCAATATTTGCCCCTTAAGACTCTGCAATTCACATCTTTTTGTGCCCTGCCCCCAAAAGTGATTCGATAGAATGCATAAATTACCCAACGATATAATTAATGTCATTCATATGTAAAGTTTTGCTAAGGGAATTTTGCTAAGGGAATTAAAAATAGTTGGAGCAGTATTTCTACAGGGGCATACAAGGCCATCAAGTCAGATTCAACAGAGGGATAGCAGTCTTGATAATGTTATATAAGTTATGGTCGAAAGCTGAGAATATCACAGAGATGTTTTTATATTCAATATCTCATTGACTCTACAAACTTTGTAGATCATAACAAACCATAGATAACAATGTGCAGGATGAGATTCACAAGGATTTCAATTGTGTCCATGTGGTATCTGTCCACAAACCAAGGGACAGTTGTTTGAACAGAGCAAATGAAAACCACATAGTTTGATGCATGGAAAGCTGTGGGTCAGGGTATAATAATCTTACACCATACTTATTTAATCTGAGTGATAATAATTCAAAAAGCTGGATTATATGAAGAATAATGCAGTATGAGGATGGAGAAAAAATCCACTGCATATTTTCAAAAAGTACTTGATATCATATGCAGTAAGAATAATGCTTATCACTGTAAGGAGTGAATTGTAACTATTTGGTCAAATGAATTCATTAACTGCTTACTTTTTGTGACAAAAAGTTAGGAAAAATGATAAAGTTATTCTACTATCTATCATTTCAAGAAAGGAAATTACATGTCATTCCTTTGGTGTCTCTCTCTGTCCCATTATTCTAATTTTAACTGCCTGAATTATATGCCCCAATCTTATTAGGACTTGTAAAGCACTTTTCTACATTTTTGTACTCACAAATATTTTCTGGCTTTTCATTCTCACAATTTGTGACATGCTGTGTCCTTAACAGAGTAGTTTTCACCTGTGTGTCTCAACACCTTTTAAGGTTGAATGACCCTTTTACAAGGGTCACCTGATTCATAACAATAGCAAGATTACAGTTATGTATTAGCAAGAAAAATAATTTCATGGTGGGTGTCATTACAACATGAGGTACTATTTTAAAGGGTCACAATATTAGGAAGGTTGAAAACTACAGACCTAATATATAATTATACTTTTATGTTGACAGACATGATACAGGCCCCTTTTTTAAATTTTGCTATTCAATAATTTGTGACAAGAGGCTTGCCAGTCAAATTTATATCATATATTGAAGATTCATTCTATTTAAAATAGCATATCCTCAAACAAGTATAACAATACAAACATAGCAGCATTGTTAGTCCAGTGGACTAAAGAAGCAAATTCAAAAGCACTCCTACATGTTTAATAAAGACTATTAAAAACATTAAGACTATGAAAAGACTATTGAGAAAGCATCCCAGTACAGTTCAGATCAAGTCCATAAGTTCTATATTAACCCAAAGTCTGATACCAATCTACAAATTCCCTTTCAGACTTACAAAACACATGCAACGACACCAAATGCAGGAAGATCATAGACCAGTGGGTGGGTCCAGTGGTGATGTAAGCATCTCAACTCTGGCATGGGTCTCCATGTGAGTCCTCCAGCTCCAGGACTCCATTGTAGCTCCGTGTGACTTGTCATCGGGAATGCAAGGCAGAGTGTCTATGTGTATCTAGCCTCCAGTGAGCTATTTATCTTTGTGGAGTCTCCAAATGAGGTCATCAAGCTACAACCTCATTGACATTCTAATCTCCACTGCTTTACAAGTTGACACCAGATTAGGCAATTATCACAGCAAGAGAGTTTATTCATGGTTTTGTGTAATGATCCATAATGAGATTCCCATAACTGTCCCCATTCTCATTTGACATCTCTTGTTGGCACATATTATTTATCTCTTGGTCAAAGTGTCTAAATAGAGATATTTTCTGTCCATTTCACAGGTAAGAGAAACTTGCTTCCTGCATTTTCATAGCACCGTGCACTTCCCTGGTTACTGTCCCTGCTTAAGTATCACCTCAAAGAACAACTACCTGAGTGAAATACAGCTGTTCACCCAAGATATTGTTTGTTTCACCCACTGAGAAACTCATTTCAAAATTTATTTTATGCTTTTTGTGGTTACCTGGTACAAAACTGGCTGTCACTCCCTATGTATAGCTTAATAAATGAAATGCCATCTGGTCCTGTGCCATTCTCACATGTGTTCTTACATCTAAGTCCATTGTTGCAGCCACGGTGTCAATCCACCTTGCGGAGTGTCTTATACGTATTTGCTGTCACTGCACTTTACCAAGTGTGATGCACTTTCCCGGATACAGGTCCCTCCTGATAACATCCTCAAAGGATGTAAGACAAAGTCTTCCCATTCATATGTCTAAGAGAAATTCTGACACTACTTCCAAAACAAATGTATTTGCTCTTTTGGTGTTCTATGGTACATTCAATATTTTTCCCAGACCATTATTCAAATGTATCAACCCCTCTTTCATCTTCCATATTTAATATCCAACTTCACATGCACATGTGGCAATTAAAATGATCAGGGCTAGGGTCAGGTGCACTTTAGTCCTCAGAGGGGCTTCTTTGCTCTCCGTCAGATTTACCCCATGCATTGTGTCATCTATTTCTTGACTGTTGTTTCCATTGATTGGAGCATTGATTGTGAATTCAAGCATGGATGAAATTCTTAGCAACTTTAATCCCTGCTCCATTTTTCACAATATTTATCTATTGTTCAAGTTGTAAAAAATTGCTGCTTTCTTTATATGAAGTGTTACTCATATTGTAGGCTGCAATTCTTGATAAGCAAGTACTTTAAATCTTTCATACTTATCAATAAACAAAACTATGTCATCAATATATTTACAGTTCTCAATAAGTTTTGAAAACCTCACTCGAGGCTTGGATATTTTCTTGAATTTTTTTCAGATGATATATGCAAATTATATGAATTCCTATATTTTCCCTCTTTAACTTCAGGTCTTAGAAACTTTCATTATAATATTTTACTTCATCTTCAGAATTTTTTGAAAATTTCTGTTCAGCTCTTTAAAGTCACTTGTTCAATTCACTTTAGCTACTCAGTGATCAAGAAAAACTTTCAGAGTCCCTTCTTTCATTCATTTTGATCTTCTTCTTTTTCCTGTCTTTTTAGTGATCTTTTGTTTAATCCATGTATGATATTCATGATGTCACCCTACAGCTCATCAGGTCTTACATCGCTAGTGCCCAATGCACCAAACCTTCCTTGGAGAGATTCTTGAAATTCAGGTAGAATATATTGAAGGTAGCATGTTGGCTCTGTTAGATATATATTTTTTTCCATTTATTCAACTTCAAATTGAACTTACACTGGAGAAACTGATGGTCTGTTTCACATAGTCCTGTGCCCAGGTTTATCTGCTGATACAGAATTTCTCCATCATTTTTCCCATAGCGATAATCAGTTTGATTTCTTTGTATTGTATTTCAAAAAGTCAACATGTATAGTGGTTGTTTACATGGCTAAGAACAGGTATCTGCAATTCCAAAGTCATTAGTCTTTGTATTTCTATCATGAAACCTCTACTGTCTCTTCTGTCACCAAGATATTTTCCAACAACTGACCCTTCTGGTAATGACAACTTTAGAAATTCCTTGGCCAATGATTATCAATGCATCCTGAATTCATGCTTGATAAAATTCACACTGAAAAAATTTGGTAAAATTCTTCAATTTATTTATGAATAACTCTTGTGGTTTGTGTGCAGATTTGAGTAATGCTTATCTTCACTCAATTTCCTTTTTTTTGTTGTTGCTATTTTTGTTTTTGTTTTTGTATCTGGGGGCATCACTGCTTTCTGGTGGTAGGAGTAGGAGGCCCAGCCTTGCTGCTGGATTTGAACGTTCAACCCAGTGGGCCGCAATATCGCGCACAACCGGGGCCCAGCCACTCCATTTCCTTTTATGGGGGTAGATATTATCCAATTATAAATTGCAGTTACTTCAAAATAGATCTTAAAATATCCTTTTTTGATGATGAGTTTGATACCATTCATCTTAAATTTGCCATTCCCAGTTTGCAAGTCATATGATACTCTAATTCAAAATGGTCAATATCAGCCCATTTCAGTTCTCTAATGCTTAGGACATAAACCTTGTGTTCCATTTTTAGCAATCTCCAATTTTCCTAGGTCCAAATAATGTACTATCCAAGTTCCAGTGACTAATATATGTTTGCATCTGTTACTCATGATTTTGTGCCATGGGCACATGAAAGTTCTGAAAGCTTTACTTCAAACAACTCATTGTGGTGGAGCTATCCATTCCAAAAATGTTATTCCAATAGAACTTTATTGTTAATTAAAATCCACAGTTTATTTTATTCCATGAAGTAATGGTAATTGTGATATTTGTTTGAAGTTTCATTACTGTCAAATAAAGTGAGATTTATAGCATGCCCATAAGACAGAGTAAAACCCCTCCTTTGAGATTCTGAATTTGTAGAAAATCTAGCCTTTATCTTTCTGAGAAGTTGGTGTACTCAAACTCCCAATCTTGCAGTTAGCTGATGAATGCATAAGCCACTGTGCAATTCTCATTATTGTACAAATCAGTAGCATCATGATAAACAGAAAATTGTGATGTTGTCAAGGATTTCATCTTGCTTGCATCCACATTCAATGTTAACAGAGGAGTAGTCAAGAGATAGAATACATTGCATTGAGTCAATCTACTGCACAAGTTTTCTTTAATGAGTCGAAAAGCAAAGATGCAACTTGAGGATTAAGGTGTACCTGAACCTAAGCAATTAGATTTTCAATTGCCTCATATGCATATGAAAGTTGGAAACATAATGCGACCAAAGAAGAATCATTGCATTTGAATTATGGTGCTGGTGAAAAATATTGAACTTGCCACAGACTGCCAAAAAAAAATCTCACCCAAATATGTCTTAGACCTACAGGCAGAATGCTCCTAAAGTCATCAAGGACAAAAGTTTGTGTCATTTACTCTGGATATACCAGGACAAACCAGACTCTGAAGAAAGAAAGCATGCTTGGTCAAGTAGAGGGATAGTGAAAAAGAAAAAAAAATCTCAACAAGATGGATTAACACATTGGCTGCAACAAAGAGTTCAAACATGCAAAGAATTATGAGGAAAGCACAGGAGAGATGTTATTTTTTTTATTGTATGTAGGATTGCAATGAATGGGAACTGTTATGATGGCTCCCAACAATAACAATTTGTTTAAACATATCAATAAAAAGGAATGTTTCCAAGTGTTTCATTTTTTCTCAATTTTGTGCTGTGACATTTTGTAAAAAGTGAGAACTTGAGTTATTTTCTGGTGAAAATTAAGGAATTAAACTATTAATATGGATTACAATCTAATATAAAGAAATCAACTTTTCACAATTGGATCAGTAAAGAATATGATAAACACTGACATTGCTGTGGATTTCATTTTACTTTAATCCATTTGATGCTCTTAGAAGCAGCAGTCAATAAGCCAAAGATCCAGTTGACACCTCATGATCTCACAGGCTGGTGTGTTCTTCCATGTGGACTTGTTGCTTCTCTGCTAGACAGCTACTTGTTTAACTTCAAACCTTTAAGACCCCAGACTATATTTTTGATAGCCAAGTGGCAGGAGACAGGGAACACCCAAGGATGTACATGCCATTCCAACACATAGAAGGGGAAAGAGGGGGCGGGGTGAAGATGAGAAAGGGGGAAACAGAGAGGGAGAAGATGACTATTAGGGGAAAGGGCACTAGCCACCCATGGGGGAAGGTGTTGCTTATATCTCCACAGAAATGGAAGTGTGCATACAGATCCCACAATGATGCACCAAACCTGAGGGCAGTGTAACCACATGGAGAAATTCCTGAACAGCGTGGGCTAGAGGACAGGTCCCTATCAGATCTAAACTGCCCTCTTCCCTAGAAGAGGACAACACCAAACCTCCAGGTTGGGGAGAAGGACTGATCTGCCTCCTCCATAATATATTTGTCTTCCCCAGCATTGTGATTCAAATATATGCATCTCCTTCAGTCTTCTTGTTTTTAATGTCCAGTTAACTTTCATATGCATATGAAGAGATTTGAGATACCCTTGCTTGCATCAGGTGCACCTTATACCTCAAAGTCATAGCCTTGCTTTTCAACACATAGAGATCTATGCAACAGATTTATCCAGTGTAACGTACTGTTTGCTCTCTTCCTTAAACATTGGTTGTAGATCCAAGCAAGATTAGATCATCAGCAATTTCAATCGTTTCTTCTTTTAGCATGATGTTACCTATTGACTCAGTTGTGAGGATGCCTGTGCTGTACATTAAATTTTATCCCATGCTGAAAGTGAGTCTTTGATTTTCATCAGCACATGTTTCAAGTCTTCCTTCTTTAAGCAAGCAACATTGTCTCTTCTACAAAACACAAGTTAGGAAACTTTCCTCCAATCCTGATGCCTCATTTGCCTCTGATGATTTCTTGATTTTAAAATATGCAGTGTTCTCTTGATTCTATGTACATAATTGCCTCTTAATCCACATATAGGTTCCACAGGAGCCTAATGAAGAGATCTACAATTCCCATTCTGCTCAAAGCTATCCATAATTTGCTATGACTCAGTCAAAAACTGTGCCTTTGCATATTCTATAAAGCACAAGTTAGCATCTTTCTGGGGCTGTCTGCTTTCAGCCAAGCCATTTACAAGAGCAATGATATCCCTGGTTCTGCTTTCTCTTCTGAATCTGACCTAAACCATTGGCAAAATCCCTGTCAATGCACTGCTATAATGGTTGTTGATGGTCCGTCTTGGAAATTGGAGTGCATATGCAGTTAGGTTAAAATTTAACATCTTATAATTTTATCTCTCTTTGGATCCATTTTAAAGTTCTCTAGAGTTTAGTATTCCATGCTTCCTTGATAATGTTTTTATCTGTCTTCCTTTGTTCATGGTTTCCTTTTTCACATTGTGTCTTCAAACATTTTTCTCTCTATAGAATCCAGGATAGGCAGAGATAGCGAATGATTTCCTCCACTAATGGTACCAATGTGATGGCATCGGATGCTGGGAAATATGGAGCTGGTAATGAGTGCAAGAATGAAGAAAATATTCTAAAATTGACTATAGTGGTGACTGTCCAACTTTTCTTGATGCGAATGAAATGCTAAATTATATATGCAAATTGTGCTAATGAAATTTTAAAAATATACTTGCATGTGCTATCGATGGTTAATCTGAGAATTCTACCGGGTCACCTTTCTTTGGAATGGGCAGAATATTAATCTTTTCTAGTGAAATTTCTTGAGCTAGGTGACTGAGTGATTCCAGTGCTTCATTAGCTTCTTAAAACATTTCAATGCGTTTCCATCGATTCCTCAAGCCAGGATTTTACTTACTGCCATCAGTTCAGCTGGAACTATTTCCTTCAGCACTATTGATTCTTGCTCTCAATCTTCCTTCTGAAATTGCTTCATATCAGTGGCCTAGTTCACTACTCTAGGGACTACAGTGACTCTAAGTACTCTTTCCACCTCCTTCTAATGTTGCTTTCGTCATTCAATTTTTTACCCATAGAATCTTTTAAGGTTGCGACTGGAGGTTTGAGCTTTTTCTTGAGTACTTTCAGTAAGCAGTGCTAAGCATATTATTCTTCTTGGTTTTCTTTCTCTAGGGCACTACATGTTTCATTAAAATGTTTACTTTGTCTTCTCTTGTTGACCTTTGAAGTTTTCTGTTCAGTTCTTTGATTTCATCATTTCCCCCCATTTTCATTAGTTCTATAATGAAGAGGCATTTTCTAAGTCTGTTAATACACATTTTGATATTTCTTTCTCTCTATCTTTTTAATGACCTGTTGTTTTCTTAATTTATCATATTCATTATGCAATCTCAAAGCTCATACGTTTCCTTTCATTAGTGTTAAATGAATCACATCTGTTCTTGAAATATTCTCAAATTCAGGTATAAGGTTTACATATCTAAAATCATAATATACACAGTTGACAATTTAGAAGAATGTAATACTTCACTTTTGGTTTTATGATTATTAATTTAAGAACTTTAAAGGGGAGCCAATTGCAGAGATCTACATATGACCTCCTCCTTGGGGTATGGACAACAGGGAAGTGGGTGAAGGTACACATTGGACAGTGTATGATATAAGAAAGTAATAACAATTTGTAAATTAATAGGGCTCATGGGGGGAAGTGAGGAGGGAGGAAAATATGGTGAACTGAAACTGGGAGCCTAAATAGAAGGAGGATGTTTTGAGAATGATGATGGTAACAAATGTGCAAAAGTGGTCTCCATATAATTGATACATGTATTCATCGTGGTAAGAAATGCATGAGCCCCCAATAGCATGATTTATTTAAAAATCATATTATTCAATTATACCTAAATATTCAGTGGAAATCCACGTACACTCATTTAATTATATTAAATGCTAAAATAATGATTATTAGATATTTTAGATATTTTCAACTCTGTTTACAAATTCAATATAAATGGAATTTATTATGAAAATATAGATTTAAAATATGAACAACACATATGCATGAACTAATATGTAAAACATTTTATAAATTACTATTATAGATTATACAATATTTAATGTGCACACATTTAGTAATATAACTTCATTAATGCTATCCATTTATTCTCTCAACTCAATTCTACAAGTTTTATCCATTTAAAAAAGTAGAAAAATACCTCCTGATGAATATCCTTTAAGAACTCTATTAGTCATGTTTGGTGAATAACAAGCTATGTCAGAAGCTCAGTGGCATAAAACAACAAACATTTATTCTCATATTCCCAAGTTTTGCAGCCCAGTGCAGTTCCCTGGAATTAAGCTGGTCCCACTGGGTATAGACAGACTTTTGGCTTCAGAACAGATCTCCTCCATCGATCCTTATGCTAGGACCTAGCCTGTAAATGGTATTCTGAAGTCTTCTTCTAATCGAGAATCTTGTAATCCCATAATCACTGATTATGAGAAAACAAAATGTCTGCTGCTACTTTAAATGCATAATGTTATTCCATCCTTATTTTAATGACCAGATAAATTAATTTGACCTTTTATCACAAGGGATAATTAAAGTATACTCCACTGAAAATGAAAGGCAGCATCAACTAAAGTGAATGCAAAATTTCAACACCTAGAGAAAGGGACACAGTCAGTATTTGAACAATTGTTTCAAACTGTTATTGTTTTTACTCTTTCATTGTAAATTGGGTGAAGGTTTTTAGAATACATCAGTTTTGCATCATCAGACACATTTTGTTTCTTGTAATTGATTGCAACCTCTAAAATTTGATATCACTGATTCTACTTTCATTTCTGCTTCCTACCAAAACTTTTCTGCTTTCTGACATTTGTTCTTTCTAAATAGGCTGAACTTTTATCTTTCATGGGTAATTGTTTTAAGGAGGACTTAACATATCATTTTTGGGTTCACTTTATAGACCTTTCTTTGGGTTGGTGGAAAAATTGAGCAATGGTGTGAGTTCAACTCTATGACTGAAGGGTGGCTAAAGGTCATAGTTTTAAAAGTTCTACCAGTCTCTAAATTGTTCATTTTGATATGAGGCATCTTTCCAACTAAGCTGTATGCTTTCTAAAAGCATAGTGAATGTGTAGCTTTCAATTGTCCTCCCCTAACTCCCTCACAAAATACAGGCTACATTAACAGAGTCTAATGAAACAGAGAAATAAACTTAGAAGAAAATATATGCTTTGGAGAATTCTTAATACAAATAGTTTCTTAATATCCAAGTTCAGGATACAAACTAAAAAAATCATTAAAAGTAGCAAGTGATATCCCAATTTATTTTTTGTTTTTTTTCTTCAATAATTTCTATAACCAACTATGCCTGAAAAATATTTCTATTAATTTGATTTTTGAGAATTTTACTGTTCGAGTAAAGTGGAAACTTTTAAATCTTTTAGTTTAATTAAGACATTATAAACAATATGCAAGATTATGTAAGAACTGGATATAGTGTAACATAGACATAGTGAATGCTTAAATACATCAGTCTCTCCCTTATCTAGTCTTTCTTTGGGGGGCATGACTGCCCTCTGGTGGTGGGAGTAGGAAGCCCAGCCTTTGCTCCTGTGGAGCCGCTGCTGGAATTGACCCTCCATCCCAGTGGGCCTCAGTCTCGCGCACAACCACTAAACCACCAGGGTTCAGCCCAATATCTAGGTATTTTATAAACCATATTTATTGATGTTAAAGTACATTATTTACTAGAATGTTATCACCTTGCACATAGCATTACATTTGAAATAGAAAAATATCTAATTTGAGTATGTTATTTTACAAATAGATGTATTTGTGGTCAAAAAAATAGTAGGATATTATTTCAGGTTATGAAGAAAATAACTACCAGAAACAGAATCAAAGCTTGAGAGCTCTGAATTGAGACCCAATGATCTTTCCATTGTACTAGACATGCTCACAGGTTTTGCATATTCCTCTCAGTCTCTCCACATGTTCTCTCAGGATACCACAAGTCTGAACTTGGTTTTGCTATGTCTTAAATTCACTTAACTACATAGTTTAATTCTTTCTTTAGCCAAGCCTAAGCTAATAAAAGCATGCCCATCTGGACACTATTATTTTTAGAATCTGAATCTGTTCTAGTTTTCTTAGAGATCTGAGAGTGATTCTGATATGTTTCTTTAAGATCTATGTGGACACTAATATTTTTCTCTAAATCAAATGACAAGTAAAGTCTAATGAAATGAATTATAGAGCAGAATTGGAACCTCCTTCATTAATGTGATATCCCAGGCCTGAAAATTGCAGAGATAGGTTTGAAGGCTCAGTGTCTAGCTTCTGCTATGTTGCTTGAGGAGAAAGTCACTTTATGGTAGCAGTACAGAAATCAAAATTTATTTAGTACATTTTCTTTTATCTTGTTCAAATAAATGAAAATTCAATGGTCTTTGTATTACTTACAATATTTGTTGGTATAGATTTTTGAAGCCATATCTTGTTAAATATCTGTTGAACTTCAATGCCCTAAGTGAGTTTTGCAGCTATTCCCATCTACAGCTTAATATTTTTAAATTCCCAATGCTTCCTAATTCTTTTGATGTTTATTCAATTCTCTCCAGATCATTCATACTATTAAACAGTTGCTTTCTTCCTAAAATGATTATTTGTATATGAGATATTGAATATGAGAGTGTAATTTAATTCTGAGAAACCCCTTGGTTATAAAATGCATTTACTCTTATAATAATGTAGCTTATCAATTTTTTAGTCTTATATTAATGCAACTTAATAAAAATTATACTTTTAATCCTTGAAACTCAAAATCTTTAAAAGATAGCCTGAAGTTACTTGCAAGAATCACTACGTTGGAGGATTCAATAAAAGAAATATTTATGGAATCACAATCTCTTGTATAGTAAAAATTAACAATTGATAGCAATTAAAAAATATAAAACCACTGAAAATAAACCCCTAACAGACTGCCTGAACTGGAGGTTGCTCTCAAGAGAAGGGATATTCCTTAACATTATACCATTTTGAAAAAGACTATATCAAGGTAATGAATGCAGAAAGGTAAGAATGACTGACTAATTGTATGAATCAAAGAAGGCACTTCTTCAGCCTTTTCTCTAGGCACTATTGGAAAGGCTCATAAAACCTGGAAGAAAAGTAAACTAATTTTTCTTAATTTTTGTATACAGGAATAAAGCATGTATCAGCTTGATCTCAGTTTTAATTTTAACTTTGCCAAAAAAAAAGCTACCTTCATGAACTTAGATGTCATTGATTCAATTTTGTAAAACAAAAAAATATCAACTTGACTAAGTCATGATTCTCAGTGACCTGTCAATTATATAATGCGATCGACTTGATCGGTCATTTCTTTGTAAGAGGAAATGTGAAGATGAGCACTCTAACTCAGATGTGCGAATGATACAGTGTAAGGGTATTGGGGTAGAATACAATATGCATCCTGATATCGACCTAATCCAATGTAAAGGAATTTTCTGACATATAATGAGTGCAATGGAAAGAAATGAAGAATCAAAAGTTAGATAGAAAATATCAAAATGTAGCTAAAAAGATAATATAAATTATTATAATGAAATATGCTAAGTCTTAGAGAATCAAATAGGAAGGAAGAACTCAGCATGTCTCAAACTGATATAACAGATGAAGAAAACATTGAACTCTTGAGTTGCAAAGGATTAAGTGGGCAAAATATGCAGTGTTGTAGGAAACATTAAAATAGAATGGATAGGATGCACATCGTCATTGTAATAAAAACAAATGCTTGGTGTTCGACCATTTCAAGAGATAGCATGAGATTAAAAAGTGGTGATATTCATGAAAGGAGTTCATGCTACACTGAAGATATTAGCCAAAAACCAGCGTGTAGTAATTGACCGAATATCAACTGAAATTTTTCAACAAACTGATGTAGTGCTGAAATCACTCATGTTTATACAAGAAACTGGAAGAAATTTATGTCTGTGTGCATTCTCAGGATAAATGGTCCAAAAGAACATGGCATGAAATGATATCATTAATATCTCATGCAAGATAAATATTGCTCAAGATGTTTAAAAGAGTTGCAGACTTATATCTAGAAAGGCATATAATGAAAAGGGCCATATTGTTATTATATGGATTGTGATATGTGACTAGAAGCAGAGGGTATCAGAAAGATGTCTACTTGTGTTTTATCGATTATGCAAAGGCATTAAGCTGTGTAAACCATATCAAATTATGGATAATATTTTGAAAAATGGGAATATCAGAAATCTCATTGTGCTCATGTGGAAATCGTGTATAGAACAAAAGGCAGTGATTTGAAAAGTAAAGGGGGAGGTCAAAGTTAGAATAGGAATGCCTATGTGCTTTTTTCCACAATGCCTATTTAACCTGAATGCAGAATAAATAATCCAAGAATTTGCACTGAATGAAGAAGGATCCAGAATCAGGATTGGAAGAAGTCTCATTATCAACCTTTGATATGGAGAAGACACAATCTTACTGGTTGAAAGCAAAGAATACTTGGAGGACTTACTGAGAAAGATCACAGAATACTGCCTTCAAAATGGGTCCAAACTCAATTTAAAGACTATGTAACATTCACACTGGACCACTTGACTTGTGATAAAAAGAATAAAGAGTGAACTTTCAAACAATTTTATTTTATTTAGATTCAAAACCAATGCTCATAGAAGAACCTGACCAGAAATCACATGATGTATTATATTTCGCCAATTTGGTACACAAGTCCTCTGATACGTTACAAAATGAAGATCCCACTTTAATAACTAAGGTCCAGCAGAAGCGTGCCACAGAGTTTCAATCATCTCATAGATGATAGATGGACAATGAAAATGAAGATTAGAGAAGGATCACTACATTGGAAATATGCTGTTTGGAAAAAAAAAAAGATATTGACTGCTTTGTGAACTGTCATAATAACAAAGCACAGAATGTTCTTGAAAAGGGTTTTGTGTTAGTTTCTTTGTTAAGTTGGGGGGGTCAGCAAAAAAGAAGAAGATCCTCAAATTGATGGGCTGACGATACTTTAGCTGGAAATAATGTGTGCAACAATTAATATTGTGAGGATAGTACCAGACCAATCAGGGTTTCATTCTATTTTACACAGGGCAATGATGTGTTGCAACAGACTCACCAGCTCCTAACTTAAAAAACAAATGCTTTTCAGAAGTAAGATCTAGACTCATTCTACAGCTAACTCAATAGTCTTAAATATCTCTCACTTACCCATCTATTTTATCTCTGTAATTTCTGGTGCTCTTATGACTTCTGGTATCAATGTCCATAGAGTTAACTCTATAACGCCAGTAAACTTTCCAAGAGCCTTCCGCAGATGAATCCCAGATATTAAGATTTTTCATTTTAAATTTTCCTCTGAGAAATTGTGTTACACTCAAAAGTTCTGTAATATTATACATTGTGTGTATAGGTTCATAAACACATACAAAGAGGCACAGATCACATTTCCATAATCTTCCATCTTTCTTCTGGCCCCATCTCAATTAATTACTAATCTTTCAAACTATGCTGAAGACTGTTTCCATCATAATTAGGTTTCAGGCACTCAAAAATCTCTTAATTGCCATGAAAATCTCCATGCCCCTTCAGTTCACTTTCCCTAACTATCCTGTAATAATGAAGGTGACATTTCTCTCAACATGTAATGTTAAAAATTCTCCCAGTATAATATCTTCTGTTTATTCACAGGTATGTCTTATAAGCCTTGAGAATGCTGGCTTTATTCTTCAATTGTTCAAATTATTTCTCTTTCTTCTGGTGATGAAATTCTCTGAACTCCCCCGAAGGTCCAGACATGCATTCAAACACACACACACACACACACACACACACACACACACACACACACTGGTTCTTTCAATCAATCAAAATACTATTCAAGCTACCAAAGAAATATAAACATTGCTTCCTACATGAATCTCCCAAACTTAAACTCTCTACAAACACTCTATAATAATTACTTCTGCCTTTACAAGCCTTTCTACTACTTCTTTTATGTTATATTAAACATTCAATTATCTGTGTATCTAGAGGCTTATTATATTTAAAGACTTGAGCAAACGTTGAAACAATGTATTTCCTCTTCCATAATCCTGCATGTCAAAATGCAACTAACATAAGATAATATAAACCTTTACTCTAAAATTATTTTCTCATTTTACAATAAATCAATAATTAAAAATTGAATTTAAGCTACAACAGCACCTTTATTTTTAATATCATAAAATATCTATTGATGATATTTTAATGATAATAAATCCTAAACTGTAATTCATATACTAACAGAATTGCAATTATTTAATCTATATATTTACCAAATTAAATAAATATTGATTTTTTTTTGTAACTTTCTGTTTCTCAGAACTTGAAAAATTAATGCTTGGACTCTTCCTCTCCCATACTTTTTAGTGGTTTGAAATTCTTTTGTTGTTTTTGAAGTGCTGCTGAATAAATTTCTGGTCTTGAGCTAACTTCAGAAACGCACTATGTATCAATCCATCTCCTTGATGCCCTTCCTTTTTTTCCCCAACTCTCTACTTCACCGACTATGTTGTCTTGCAGCAGGGGCTGATGCCTTCGGACAATGATTTCAATGTACACAAGACAATGTCTCTGTACTATGTGTTCTAAGGAACACGGTGATTGCACATCCTCCCAGACAGATTTGTAGTTCTTTTGGCAGTACATATATAGTCAACTCTACCTTGGTCACAGCCTTGTCAGCCGTGTCCTCCTCTACCTTTTAGAATGTTTATGGATCTCTATAGAAGCCAGACATCATGTCCCACGAGATGCTCCCAGGTGCTCCTGGGAGATGATCTAACCACACACAGAGCTTCCTGGGCCAGCATCCACTACATCAGGCCCACCAACTGAACTCTCTTTTTGGGATGGCACTGTCCACACAGCACAGAGTAGAATCTGTGTGAAACAGAAGAATGGTGGGCAAGTAAGGGGCTGGTGGTGAACCCTTGTGTCTGTAGCCACCAGAAGCTGGGACTCCCAGAAGGGATGTCGGATCTGGCTAGCAAAGGCTCTGGAGTGGAGCGCCCAGCATTGGGAATAGCTCCAGTGGTGGCAACAATCTTCGGCACAGTGTGCTGGTGGGTATGCTTGGACAATATGACCCTGACTTCATCAGGGTTTTCGATGGTGTGAGCTGCCAAGCTTCTCGTGGGTCCTCTTCGGGTTTATGATGTAGATGCCATTACTTTCTCTCTGTGTTGATGTACAGTTCCCTCTGGATGTCACTTAAATGGGTTCCCACAGCAAGAAATTTGAGGACAATTTCATTGTCTTTCATCTGCAGATACCAAGGTCTCCAGGAATTGTGAAAGTTTCTCCATTAAGTTACACAGGGAGCTGGACAATGCTGTATGTACCCTTCTCAGTATAGTGCAAAAAGGAGAGATTCAAGTTTTAAGAACTTCGTTTTACTTGTATTCGCAATCATTACTCATGGAAGCTACACTCAGAGAATAAAGGGAAAGATTACCTTGGAAAAGTCTGATAAAAGAGACCGCTTTGAAGTCATTTAAAGATCATCCAACAATAGTACATAGAAAGGAAGCTGCCAGAAGTTCAGACCAAAGGCAGAAGATGGCATGGAACAAAGGATATCATTGTCAAGGTCAGATGGGTCTTGCCCCAAAGCAGACAATACCAGCAAGATGTTTACAATATGAGAGCTGACGTACAAAAGAACTAATAGATTTCTTGCAACAATTATAAATGTGAGATATCTAATCATGTGGTAATTGGTAAGTAAGGAATAGGTGTAAAGAAAAAGGAAGAGGAACAGAAAAGAAGGGCCCTGTATGAACAAATTGCCAAATACTGAAGTCTTAACTGAAATACCAGCAGTTCTGACCTACCCTATGCTGGATAAAAGCACAGGGATGCCAAGCTTCTTCCAAAAGATCATAGCACCGACAGTGCAATGAAGCCACTCTGCTCTAAGCAAGTTATTGCTATCACTAGAAATCTATTGAAGGATAGCTGAAAACAAAAATAAGGAGAAGAAATATAAGCACCCTTTGGTGCTGTTTTCAGGTATCATCGAGTTGGTTCCAATTCATAAAAAACACTTGTACAACAGAATGCAACATGGCCTGACCCCGTGCCGTCCTTCCAAGTCCGATGCTTGAGCCCAGGCATGCAGACCCTGTGTCACCCATCTTGTCAGAATCTTCTGCTTGTTGGCTCCCCCTCTACTTTACCAAGCACACTGTCCTTTGCCGGCACTCTTTTCTCCTGATAATGTGTCCAAAGTATTTGTCATCCCTGGATATAAGGAGCTTTCTGGCTGTTCTTCCAAGACCAATTGATTTGTTCTTCTGGCAGTCCATTAGAGTTCCAAAAGACTTCACCAGCAAAGCAGTCAAGTGCATCCAATCTTCTCTGCTTTTTATTCAATGTCTAATTTCATATGCATATGAAGCTATTGAAAATATGCATTGTATCAAGCACACATTAATTTTCCAAGTAGTACCTTGCTTTTTATTATTCTAGAGTAACACTGTACAGCAGATCTACCCAAGGGAAACACATCATTGGATCTCTTTATATTCTTAAGTTGTTATTAAATATTAAATATGATTTTATGTCTTCATTATTTTATACATTGTATTCATAATTCATTTATTATGACCCACTGGATTTCTGTAAAAGTTAATATATTACCATTGTAGTTCTTACACCTCTAATTACAGCATTTTTCAAACTAGCCAAATTTCAGATTCTCTGACTTGTGGATTTATTTTGTTTTGGAACCTTTATATATACTACTGTTTTCCTGCTTAATCTTGTCACAAGTGCACCTTCTACAATAAATCTATATAAGGTACATTGCCTAAGTCTAAACTGGCTATTGGGGGCAGCTTCTTTCAGTAGTATACTATCAGAAGCATTACTTTTATCCAATTCCTAATCTCCGTTTTCATCAGAACCAGCCAATTTATATTATAGCTTCTGTATGATTAAAAAGGATAATAAACTTTCATTGGTAATTTGAATGGTGGTGCTAGTGAGGACTATTGAAACTACCATGGATGGCCAAAAGGACAAACAAATCTCTCTCGAAAGAAGTATGATCAGAGTGCTCCTTAGAGGCAAGAATGCTGAGTAAGGAAAGTATGACTTTGAAGTTACCTTTCAAGATAGCACATTATTTTTTTTCTGAATTCTATTTTATTGTGTTCTTTCAAACCATTTTATTAAGACCTAATCCAGGCATTATAGCATTCCATAGTTCAACCATATGGAGGAGTGTTGTGCAATCACTACCACAGTCAGTTTCAAAGCATTTTCATCCTTCTTGTACTGATATCCCCTTGATATCAGTTCCCCCTTACCACCCCCACTTCCTCAGCTGGAATCACAAGGAACCCTCATTCTAGTTGTTTCCTCTATAGATTCACCAACCTTGTGTCATACACTGAAAAATATAGAAATATACATAGCAGAATCAGAAAGGTTACCAATGAGGATAAATATAACACAGATAAATCTCAACATGAAAACCAGAAAATATTAAAAACTACATCAAGCACAATGTATATAAAAATGATCAAATTTACTTTCAAAGAAAAAACATGTGCTCTAATGCCACAATATTTGACTTTTATACATAAAATACATTCTGAATGCATTAGAATTCATTTTGGAAATTAATAAGAAGTACCATTCAAAAATTAAGATATAAATAGCAGCTTAAAAACCCTCTTTTCGCTGGAGAGAAGACATCATGCTGCACCGTGCCCCAAGGATCTGTTTTGAAGGCAATCACCGCACAATGGACCAGGTGTTTACTGAGGTGTTATTGATCCACTGAAGTATTACTGACATATCTCTCCATGCACAGCTTCCTAAGGTGCTGTCTCTGCAAGGAAATGTGTTTCCCTTTCCTTACGTGAGGTATTCCTTTAGCACTCAAACTCAAGTGTAATGTAATCTCGCTGGAGTATTGTCTCCATAGCATGAGCAAGCCCTAAACTTGACAAGTAAGTTTTCTCCTTGTAGATAACTGGCAGTCATGACATTGAAGTGTGACCAGGACGTGCTGGACTAGCTTACCTCTAGTCTTAGAAATGACATTAAACAACAGGAGAACGGGTGGTGAACTATTCTTGTAGTGTTTTTCTGACACTGATCCAGATTTTACCTCTGCCTCATTTACCAGACACACATCTTTCTAAGCCTCCAGGATTGTTATTAGGGCACCTTGCCATTTATAGGACATTTGGCTTCTGTGTTTTAATACTTTAGCAAATGTTCAATGTGAACCAACACTTTTATTTCCCTTAGGGAAGTTCTATCCTTTAAAGTGCTTCAAGTTTTCATTTAAAGTATCAAAACAATTTTCCTTATATAATTTTGCTTACAATTGAACAGAGTAATAGATGATAAAATAGAAACCTAGATTTATCCTTTAAGTTTTCAGGTTTATTTCACACACATACGCACACACAAAATTAAACTATATTTTAACTTGATGACAAAGATGACAATATTTAATTTCCTATTCTCCAGAACTAGGGAAAACATGATAGTAACTTTCCTCTCTGTCACTGTAAGATGACTTTTTAGAAATATGCCATTTTTATGAATAAATGTTGGCAAGGTATTCTAGGACCAATATGACACTAATTAAATGAAAGGTATCAAACATCATCAACATTTGCAAATTTGTTTATGTATCTAATGTCCATTATGCAAGCCCAGAACACAGCACCATTCAATTTGTTCTGTCCTTGCCTCAGTCTCTCCTGTCAGTGGGGACTCTGCTCTGAACCACCATGCCCACGCCACAGCCTCTGCTGCCTCTGTGCTCACCCTATACCACTTCAGACAGGGATGTATTTTATGGGAGGCTCTTCCTCTGTTGGTTCTACCCTTTTACAGATGATTCCAAGACTCCAGTCACGCCCTGTACTGCTGCATACATACAACCTTAATCCTACCAATTAACACAGCAGAGAAGTCCATCCAAAATGGGATTATAATAACATGCAGAGAGGCCAGAATTTACACTGTATCACATAAGCATTATGATTAGTTGATAATGTTGCTGTTAGGTGCTGTCAAGTAATGTCCAACCCATAGAAACCCAATACATGACAGAAAAAAGCACCGCCTAGTCTAATGCCATCCTCACAATTGTTCCGAGGCCAGAGCCCATTGTTGGGGCCACTGCGTCAATCCTTCCTATCGACAGACTCCCTGTTTTTCACTGCTCATCCACTTACCAGCATGATGTCCTTCTGAAGGGACTGATCTCCCCTCACGTCATGTCATAAATATGTAAGATGTGCTTTGCCAGCCATTTTCTAAGGATTACCCTGTCCACACTTGTCAAAGATAGATCCGTTTGTCCTTTTAAAAGTCCATAATATTTTGGTATTTTTCTCCAGCACTATTATTTGAAAGCATATGCTTTTCTTCTGTCTTCCTAAATCTATGTGCAATTTATACATATGTATGACCCAAATGGAAACATCATGGTTTGCATGCTAGTTCTCAAAATAACATCCTGGCTATTCAGTACTTCAAAGAGGTCTTGTGCAGCAGATCTAACTAAGACAATGCAGTGTTCGATCTGCTTGTGATTGTGAATCCAAGATAAAATCCTTGTCAACTTCCACCTATTGATCAAGTTGAGAAGATTCTATTCTTTACATTGAGCTACAATGTATACTGAAGACTGACATCATTGATCTTCATCGAAATGTCCTTCTCATGTTCCGCAAGCAAGGTTGTGTCTGACATAGCAAATTGGTAACAAGTCATTCTTCAATCTTCATGCTACTTTCTTCATAGAACCCAGATGCTGTGATGGTTTCCTCAGGATATGTATCACATAAGAATGGTAGAAAATATAACCCTGATTGCACATCATTCCTGATTTTAAAACATGCAATATTCTCTTGTTCTCATCTCACAGCTGCCTCTTGCTCTATGTATAAGTTCAGTCTGAGCACAAAGAAATATTCTGGGATTGGCATTTTTCTCAAGGTTATTCATAGTTTGTTATTGTCCACACAATAGGAAGAAAAAATTATATTTATTATATCCTTTGCTCTGAGTTGGGATCCATCTGACATCAGCAATAACATCCTTTATTCCATGTATTTCTCTCAATAAGCCCTAAGCCTCTGTCAGCAACTGTCAATGTACTCCTGTAACTCTTGGACTATCTTCAGTAAGATTTTAATTTGCATATGATATCAATGATATTTATCTGTAGTGTCAGCATTCTATTGGGCCATCTTTCATTGGAATGAGTACAAATATGGATCTTTTCCAGTCAGTGGGCCAAGAGGCTGTATATCAATCTTTCTGACATAGATTACTAAGTGCTTCCAGTATTTATCAGCTTGTTGAAAGCAAAATTTGGTATGCTATCAATCTCAAAACCCTTATTTTTGATGAATGCTTTCAGTGAAGCTTGAACTTTTTCTATCAACTATATTGGCTCTTGCTCCTATGAAACTTCCTGAAATAGTGGAATGTTAACCTGTTCTATTGGGTAAAGTAACTCTGTATTCTTTCCATTTTCCTTGTATGTTTCTTGCACCAAACTATAGTATGCCTGTAGAATCTTTCAAGAGTGCACCTTGAGGCTTATTTTTTTTCTCTGTTCTTTTGGTTTAAGACATGAAGAAAAAGCACTTCCTTTTTGATTTTCCAACTCTTTTTTTTTACATTTCAATATAATATTAGAAGTCTAAAAGTGCCCTTTGAAATTTTCTGTTCCTTTGGCTACATTATTTCTTCCATTTGCTTCATTCGCTTAAGCTACTCTTCTGTTCAGGAAACGTTTCTGTCTCTTATGCTATTTGATATTTTTCTTTCTTGTTTTTCAGTGACCCTTTGCTTTCCTCATGATTGATGTTCCAGATGTCCACAGTTTATCAGGTCTTCTACTGTTAGTGTTCAATGCAGCAACTATGTTCTTGAGATCTTCTCCAAATTCATGTAAGATAGACTCGGAGATGTATTTTGGCTCTGTGAACCTGTTTTAATTTTCTTCCCTTTTAAAATAAATTTACACATAAACAATTCCACATTCAGCCCCTGATTTGGTTTTAACTGCTGATATTGAACCCATCCATTGTCTCTTCCCACAGAGTTAGTCTCTAACTCTAGAATTCTGTGCAGTCCATCTGAAAAAGTCCATTATAGTCCCCTTTCCTGCTGTTGAAGCAAAATAGTTGCTATGAACAAAGTCATTGATCTTGCAAAACTCTATGCTGAAATCTCTAGCTAAAACCTGGTCAGTGGCCGGCTGTGGAACAGATCATTAGTTACTCATTAGCATGTCAGTTAAGGATGAAGTGGAAGAAAATTAAAACAAATTTATTAGACCAAAAATATGACCTTCACTGTATTCCATAGTGAATATAGTGAATCTGAATTTCAAGGGTATTTCAAAAGACATATTTAATGCATTAAGCACTAATTATAGAAGAGTTGATGTGCTGTGATGACATCAAAAATATAGTTCTTGAAGAAAGGAAAAGGCCATGAAAAGACAGGAAAAAAGAAATGAGCAAAGTGGATGTCAGACGAGACTCTGAAACTTGCTCTTAAACATCTAGTAGTTAAGGCAAATGGAAGAACTGCCGAAGTCAAAAGCTAATAGAAAATGGGTCTGTACATATGCTGTCATCACCTTTTTCAAAACATTTTCTTTCTACTTGAGCCCTTGGTGTCAGTGTGTCATTCTTCCCTCTCTCCCCGTCCTTCCTCCCCCATGTCCCCTTGATAATTTATAATTTTCTTCATGTCTTACATTGACTGCTGTCCTCTTCCACCCACTTTAATGCTATCTGTACCCCTGGAAGGGGGGTGATACATCAATTTTGTGAATGGTTCCCCCTTACCACCCAGCCCCCATAAACCCCAGCTTCTTCCCTTGCTCTCCTGGTATAGCTGCTCCCTTTATTGATCCTGATGTGTTTATCTGTTCTGGATTCCCTGTGTTGCCTACTCTTATCTGTACTGGTGTATGTGTTCTGGTCTAGTCAGATGTGTAAAATAGAATTTGGGTCATTTTGGTTGGGGGGGGACATTAAAGAATTAGGGGAAGGTTGTGTGCTTCATTGGTGCTATACTCCACCTTAACTGACTCATTCCTTCCTTGAGGCCCCTTGATAGGGAGTGTCCAATTGACTACTGGTGGGCTTTGGGTTTCCATTCTGCTCTTTCCATAATTCCCATAGATATTGTTTTTATTTGTTTGTTTGCCTGCTTGCTTGTTTTATTTGGGGTCTTTAATGCTTGATGGCTGATTTCATTGACACCTCATGATCACATTGGCTGGTGTGTTTCTTCCATGTGGGTTTTGTTGTTTCTTAGCTAGATGGTTGCTTCTTTGTCTTTCAGCTTTTAAGAACCCAGACATTATATCTTTTGATAGCCGGGCACTTTCTGTTTTCCTCACCACATTTGTTTATGCACCCATTTTATCTTCAGTGATCATGTCAGGGAAGGTGAACATCATAGAGTTCCATGTTAGTAATACAAATTGTTCTTGCATTGCATGTGTAGTTGAGCAGAGATCCAATGTCCATCGGCTGCCATAACACTTTATGAATAAGTATATGTACATAGATTTATTCCCCTATCATTACATATCAAGGTGCTTTCATATATATATATATATATATATATATATATATATATATATATATGCCTGTATTTAGAACTCTGTAAATGTCCTGTATCTCCTAGCTGTTTCCTTTATTTTCTTTTACTTTCCTCCTCTTCCATTATTATCTTAGGCCTTCTTTCAGGTTTTGGTAATTCCTCTTGGCTATATTACCCTTGATTGAAACCACCCCACCTCATCCCAATTCCACTGAAAACACCCTATGCCCTCTTTTTCATAACTTTTTGATCACTTATTCTCCCTTTGTCCTTCCTTTGTAGGCACACACCACCTTTCCCCCACCTCCCCCTTACCTGTGTCCAGTGTGAACCATCAGTCCCATTGTTCACTCCATCCCACCTAATTCAAGCCAAAACAAAGCAAAGCAAAACATAATTTTAAAAGGAGGCAAAAATAAATCAACAACAGCTAGTATAACAAAAGCATCAAAAGTAACCAACAGCAAAAAGTGAACAGGCCTCAAACAGATTGGTCCAGTGACCTTCATGAGTGTTTTCCTGTGGAGTCTGTTGGGGTGCCACGCCCTGGCCCCAAATCCACTTTTGGCATTCCCCAGGCACTTTGTTGCTTTGCTCCCCTTGCTGCTCCATTGTACACCCTTTCTTTTTATTCATATTCAAATTTGGGAAGATGCTACTGGTTGCATTTACTAAGAATTTTTTTTAATTTGATAAGTAACATTCGTGGAACAACACCATCTAAAAAACCAGGTGCTGAAAAATATAATCTACATCACAAAGAAGAGAGAAAACACAAACTCCAGTATAACATTCTATATCAAGGAGATGGCATTGAAATGTCAATAAATACCTGTCTGCAGATTATATTAACATAGAATGTGTATCCTTGAAATTTTGCTTTGTAATCCCAGCTCTAGCCATGCTTCAGACACATGTTCATGAGGAATTTGTACAGAGAACAAGAAGCAGAGGTGTAAACAGAGCAGGGCCATACTGCTGGGATTAATGTGGTTGTGTGACAGGGTTGTATCTTTTCAGCATACTTACTAAATCTGTATACTGTGTAAGCCATCAAAGAAACTGTATCTAAGAAGCAGAATGTATCATCAGGATTGGATAAAGGTTTATTAACATCCTGTTATATGATAAAATGATATGCTGTGATATGCTGAAAATGAGGAGGACTTGAAGCGCTTGTTCATAAAGTTTAAGTATTCAGTATAGATTACAACCCCATGTAAATAATACCAAAATCCTCACAAATGGTCCAATAAGTAGTAGCATGACAAATGAAGAAAATATTCAAATTTTCTAGAATTCCAAGAATTGTGCTTGTAGTCACAGTCAATGGTTGAGGGAACAGCAGCCAAGAGGTCAAAGAGAGCATTGCACTGAGTGAATGTGCTGCACCAGACCTCTGCAACAAGTGTAGAAGCGGATACTATTTTTAGACCTACAGTCTTTATCCCCCAGGCCATGGTATTTTCACATGCATCTCAAAGTTGGACATTGAATTAGAAAGACTGAAGAAAAATCTATGAAGATGAATTATGGAGCAACAGAAAAATGTTGAAAGTACACAGACTGTCAAAACAAGAAACAATCTTCCTTGGAAGAATACAGATGGCATGCTCCTTAGAGGGAAATACAAGGAAGCCCTGCCTCAGCTTAGTTCCAGCATTCTTGGTAAAGTGGAAGGGCAGTAAACATGTGGAAGGCTCTCTTACAGAGACGGGTTGACATACTGGCTGGAACACAGGGCTCAAACAGAAGCTCAATTGTGACGGTGATGCAGGACTGAGTGATGGCTCCTCTAGTTTTACAGAGGAGTGTTATAAGTTGGAACCACCTTGAGATCACCTAGCAACAGCTCCTTATTTTTACAGGGCTGAACTGAAAAGTAAGTTCCTTAAAGGGGGATACTTTGAAAAAGAAGCCCAAAGTTCTACTTACTGATCTAAAATACTAATGGCTCAACTTTTGCAGATAAAATAAAGTGAATTTTATATATTATTTACAGCAGTAAATAGAATTCTCTGATTTTCAACATTCTATGGCATATGAAAGCATACTTTATTTGTTAGTAAAGATTTTATATGTGAATATAACTCATTTCTATTTTTGCATGTAATTACTGTATGCTTTTTATAATAATTTTGCTATGTCTTACACAATCTAATATATCTATTCACATACAATTCTCAATTCTGCTATTCAATTCCCTCATGAGGAGTTACACAGTCATCAAGGCTATCAGTTCCTCATCTCCCCTTCACTCTCCACTCTCTTCCTGAACCCTCAGGAACTATTGTTCTTTTTACTGCAGGGTTATCTATCTTAACTTTCATTTATCAAACAATCTTACACATAAAAATGAGCATATGAGAATTTGACGTAATTACTGAGGTAAAACAGAGAAATACCTTAGTAGAAAGGAATTATTGAGTAACTGGAGGATTTTTATGTGTTCCATATATGTCATACTGTACCGTGGATTTATCATGTGTTTCATGTGGCCCTTCTGAGAGTGTCTAGTAATTTTGTAGATGAGCTTTAGATCTCTATTGCACCATCTTCACATTGAGTTGGTTGTGTGTTTTTAAATATCTGATACCTCTTCCAGTTGACAAAGGCTTAATCCATGTGTAATTTATTGATGCTCTGCTAGATGACAGCTTGTTTAATTACATGTTTTAAAACTTCAGATGCTGTACTGTTTGATAGGGGGCACCACCAGCCTTCTTCACCAGATTTTGTTATGCATCCATTTAGTCTTCAGCAATCATGTTAAGAAGGTCTTATACATTGTTAGAAAAAAATTGTTCTTGTACAGAGGCAAGATTTGGTAGAAGTCCTATATATATGTGTGTGTGTATATATATATATACATATATATATATATACTATTCTTTTGTACCCCTTATTGTTGGTTACCCTATCCCCTTACTCCTCCCTTTCTGTGACCTTCTCAAACTGTCAAACCAGTTGCTGTGTCTGTAAGTATGCCTATTCTGAATTTCATGTATGATAAATATCAAGAAAACATACAAATAGCAACAATTCTAAAAAGAATGATGACATAGACCAGATAAATACCTCTATGTTAAAGGAAAAAAAGGAACACATCAAAAATCATCAGCCAATTCACCATTTCTTTTGGGAAGGGTTACTTCGCTCATGTCTCATTTGCCAAGCAACCTAATTTTTAAAAAATGTTTCAAATTAGATTGTAATTGCTTGCTTCATCAGTACAATACCACACACCATATGCACCATCACTTCCAAATGGTCCCTTTAAGAATAATCATCCATCTAACCCACAAATGGATCCTGGTCTCCCCTTCCTCCTTCCCCCTCCAGATACTTAATGTTTTCAGACCTCTTGCATCTCCTCCCATTGACAACCCAAGATTGTGTAAACTTGGCCCAGCTGATCCCTTACTAGATAACTTTTTTGAGTCTTAGACTTCAAGGCCCTATACTGTTCAATAGGTAGGCACCTTTGACCTCTCTTACCACACTTGCTTCTACACAGGTTAAAGTCTTCAGCTATCTTGTCTGAAAATCAAGCATCCTATAACAAACTCCACATTACTATCCCAGCAAACTGGGATGGAATTGTTTAGTCCCCCTCTCCACAAATGCATACCCTTATGCCTATAATCTTTTAGTGTAGCCCTTGTGAGTAATTCACAGCCAACTCAGATGGAGTGTCAGGTGCTGCCCCTCAAGACAAAAGACTGCATTCTGGATTCTTTGGAGTTTTGTGATTTGTCACACAACACTGCTCCTTTGCATTCCCATCTTGGTTTGATCCCAGATGGGTGAACCAGACAGATTACTCTGGGCTGAGGCCGACTCTTCAGTTCTCTCTGGGAAAAAAGCTGCTCTAAGCAGGAGCATTGGCGTGCTGGAGTTAAAGCTGCTCTTGCTCTCTCTTTCCTATGGAAATATAGATAAAACCCTTCCCTTCGATGGGTTAGTGCCCAGCCACCCCCACCACCATTGCTATTGTTATTTTTCCCTCCCAACTCTGTCAACCTTACAGACTTATGAAAAGGTGGGGAAAGTTGCTTTACACACAAGTGCTATCTGTGATTTGTGATTCATTGGCACTTATCTGGCCATTGCCAGAATATCTGATCTTCTCCCGAGGATTCTGTATTTGGTATGTTTTCTCTTATGCCAGTTCTGCTGTTTGAATATACCTCAGTGGACTCATGTGGTACTTGACCTTTTGTGCTTGGCTAACTTCACTCAGAACACTCATAATATTCCCCAAATCTTTCCATGAAATGAGGTGTTTCATAGTTTCATCACTGGTTTTAGGACGGCATATTATTCCATTATGGGTATGTACCTGAGTTGTTTTTTTTTTTATCAATTTGTCTATGGATGGAAATTTAGGCTGTTGCCAATCAATCGCAATTGTGAACTGTGCAGCCAATAGACATTGGAGAGCTGATCTCTGGTTGTGATCTGTTTCTTATTTCTTCTGGATATATGCCCAGTAATGTAATTGCTGGGTCATATGGCACCTCAATTTCCATCTCTTTTAGGTATTACCAAATTGTTATCCACAGAGGCTGTAGGTCTCTACAAGAGAACCAGCACCGAATAAGAGTTCCTTTCTCACCATATTTTTTTCCATCATGTGTTGCTTTCTGTTTGTTTGTGTTGCTGTCATTGGCTTTTATTGGGCTATCTTTGTGGTTGTCAATTGGTGTCTGAATGATCCCTGCTTCTCTGGCATGATTCCCACTTAGTTGCGAGTAATAATTTTTATATACTTTTGCATTCCATTGGCCAAGATCTTGTTGAGGATTTTTGCATCTATCTTCATTAGTGATTTCAGTCTGTATTTCTCCATTATTTTTGCTTTAAATAATTTTGTTGGGGTCTTCTAAAACTCATCACAATCCTTACTCCCATCCATTGTTTCAAGCACATTTGTATGTTTGCTGTCATCATCATTCTCAAAATATTTTCTTTCTACTTGAACTCTTGGTATCAGTTCCTCATTTCCCACCTCCCTCTCAGACCATTTCTTTATCAAAAATCTTTGATAATTCAAAATTTATTATTTTTAAATGTCTTACACTCTCTGATGGCTCCCTTCACCCACCTTTCTGTTGTCCATTCCCCACGGGGGTATTGCATATAGAACCTTGTAATTGATTCCCCCTTTCTACTCCCACCTTACCATTACCCTCCTTGTATTGCTATTCTCAATATATATTCTGAATGGTTTATCTGTCCTGGATTCTCTGTGTTTCCAGTTCTTTTCTATACCAATGTATATCCTCTGGTCTATCCCAATTTGTAAGGTAAATTTGGGATCATTAAACTGGAGGGGCGGATGTCTTTAAAAACTGGAGGAATGGTGCTATACTGCACCCTCACTCACTCTTCTCCTTCCTGTGACCCTTCTGTAAGGCGATGTCCAGTTGCCTAGAGATGGACTTTGGGTCTCCAATCTGCACATTCCCCCTCATTCACAATAATATGATTTTTTTTGTTCTATGATGTATGATACCTTATCCTTTCAACAACATGTGATCACACAGGCTGGTGTGCTTCTTTCATGTGGACTTTGTTGCTTCTCAGCTCGAAGGTTGCTTGTTTATCTTCAAGCCTTTATGACCCCAGACACTGTATTTTTTTGATGGCCAGGCATCAAAATGCACATATATTTATAGGTTTAAGGTAGCAGATGGACATTGGACCTCTACTCAAGTACTCCCTCAATGCAAGAACACTTTGATGTAGTAAACTGTCATTTCATAATGTTCAAGTTTCCAATAAGATCATGGAAGACAAAGCAGGTGCATAAACAAATATGGTGGAGTAAGCTGATGCAGCTCTCTATTCTTGTGAGATCTTTGCACGGTTTTGGTATCAGTGTTATACTAGCTTCATAGAATGTGTCTGGGAGTTTACTATCCTTTTCCATGTTCTGGAAGGGTTTGTGTAGGATGAATGCCAGCTCTTCTCTGCATGCTTTGTAGAATTCTCCTGTGAGCCATTTGGATTGGGGTTTTCATAAGTTGTGAGTCCTTCATAACCTTATCTATTTCTACTTTTGCCATGGATGTGTTCACATCCTTGATGTCCATCTGAGATAATTCCAGGTATTTGGCCAAGTCCCCAAAGTTGGAATACAGTCTTTCATAGAACTGCATAATTAGCCTTTTAATTTCATTGTGGCCCACTGTATCTTCCACTGTGTCATTCATTCCTAATCCCGTATTTTGCTGTCTGCTCCTTCTTATCTTTTGTTAGGTTTGCTAGCAGTTAGTCAATTCTGTCAATCCTTTCAAAAATTTTACTCTCTTGATTTTTTCTTATTTTTTCATTTATTTCCATCCATTTATAATTTCTTTTCATTTTCTTGAAGAATTGTTCTGTTGATTCTGTTCCAATTGCTGAAAATTTTGTGATAAGGTGTTAGCCAAAAGTCTACCTTCTTTGTTTGATGAATTTCACAGGTACCCCATTGAGCATTTCCATGTTTATTATGCTCCTGGGCTCCAGGTCTATTCATTCCTTAAGTAACAAATAGTCCCCCTACTTACCTTTTATTCAGTCCTCCACTGATTTTTGTCAGAGAATAGAACTGCAACTCCTGCTATTCTTTTAATTACCATTCATTTCATGTTCTTTTCTCCATCCCTTGACCCTCAAGGAGTTTCTGTTTACAATCCTGACATGTGTCTCTTTAAGGCAGCAGATTGATGGATTTTGTTTCCTAATCCAGCTGCTACTCTTTGCCATTTAATGGATGCATTCAGTCCAATAATGTCCAGACATCACATCCACCTGTGGAGCCATTGCTATATCTCACATCTGCTATGATAGATATGCGTCTTCCTCCCTACTTATGTATGTGTTGTGTCCTTGTGGGGTGGTGACTTCATTCTTGCCATCTTTTCTCTGTCAGGTCAAAGATGGCTTGGGTGTTGCTTTCAGTGTAGTGGTGGTCTCATGCTTGGGTCCTGTGATTGCTTGTCTTCTGTCCAAAGTGAGTTGTACTCTTAAAATCCATTAATTCTATACATATTTTCCAAAAGTGTTCATGTGTGTGAATAGGTGTTATTTTAGTGCCCAATTAACTTGAACTGTGAAGTGATTTCAATATACTAATCACTTTTCTGTTCTAAATTGGCCATGATTTTAAAGTTGGAAACAGTTCTCAAACACTCTTCTGGGTTCATACAAAGTGAGCTTTATACATTGCATGGGAACATTTATATAAACAGATATTGTTATAGTCTTGCTGATAGGTAAAGGTGTATATTGTGATACATGCACAGTTTATGTCATGGGACTGGGGCAGCAGGGAGTGGTGCAATTTTTATGAAATAATACAAATGTTAGAAATAAAGAAACCTTATGTAATTCTTGAAAATTTTGTCCTTGCAAATTTAATTTTAATTTTAATTAGTGTTTTCCTATCAAATGATCAAACAGTAATTCCCATATGCTTTGTCTACATATATCACTGGAAAACATCATTAAGATATGGGCTTCACATCTTGGTGTCTATTGCCATCACACTGTTATTAAGTGAATATTACAAGAATTATGAAGTGTTTTTTGAGTGTAGAAGCTAAAGTAATAAGAAATTTCAGCAAAAGATGGGATTCTCAGTCTTCATACTTAAAACATTTAGTTGAATATGCATTTTAGTTATTCCATTTGTATATAAATCTTAGTTAGATAATAATTGCTCTCTCTTTTTACTTTGCTTCAGAGGGTTAAAAAATGAGACCTAAAAATAAATGCTTTTATAAAAATTTAACCAGGGAAAACCAGTGAGGGATTGTGTGTCTACATATGTGTGTCCCATGATTGTTTCCACAGTAAAATAATATGTTTTAAAAAATATTACAAACTTTCCTAATATTTGTCATAATAACCTTATGCAATAAGTCTTATTGCAATAAGTCTTATCTTATATCAGTCTTATTTTATTCATAATGAAAAGGATGAAAAAAATAACAAGCCTCACTTTCTTATTTCCTGAGAAAAGACCCCCCAAGGTAAATGTTAAACTGAGACCTTATTTCTCTGATAACATTTACTAACTCAACTTAGAAGCACAAATATGAAATCTGTCTTATAAAACTTCAGGCGTTACCTAATTATCAATATTTTAAAACTCAAAGGACAGAAACACTAATTGAAGTATGTTATTTGGTCTATGTCTATACAGATCTACCAAATTAACATCAATAGCACTAACTAGTCCTGGAAAACTCCCAAAGCAGTAATTTCCTTTGTAATATTATCTTCCTCCCACTGATCTTCTGAACTCAATAAATAACACACACACAAGTTAATATGCTTACCACTTAAATTTATAGACCAAACAAGAATGTCAAAGATAAAGCCATTGGTGATTTTCATTTGCTTCTTGTATTATACAAATTAATCAAATCTTTATTCATAATATATTCATAATTGCTAGAATTTGAGATGTATCAGTCAAAAACAAAGAAGTAAGATCAATAGTAGAAACTAGGATGTTGGTGATTGAAATGACATGGGACATCACAGATCTCAAGATCAATGATCTGTTCATTAGAAAGAACTTCCTTGAGCAACATCAATGGTGATTATACAGATTAACTTCACCTTGTGGAATATACAGGATTCAGATAGACTGTATTTATCTATCTGATGGGAAAGTTCAAAATTACAGGTCAGAACTAGGCCAGGCGTCCACTGGGAAATAAACCATCAACTGCTCATGGGCAAGATCAAGTTGAAACTGAAGAAAAAGAAAATAAATCCACAAGAGCCAAATAAAACCTTGAATACATCACCCGTGAATTTACAAACAATCTGAAGACTAGATAAGACATTAATCTTAGAAGACTGAAGGCCTGAGAAAGTGTGAAATGACAACAATAACACATACAGAACTCACAGAAAAAGCTCACAATTTTGAAGAGGAGGGTATTGGGGAAAGTAACGATTCAGCATCAGTAAACAGCAAAGATACAATTATTTGTCTAAAGCAGTGCCTCTTTCCAGGAAGTAACTAAATCTTGCTCTTGTTCTCGGTCTGTAAGCACGTGGTCCTTTGGCCTTTGTCTCTGTGGACCAGGAAGCCAGTTCACCGTTCTGCCTCATAGTCTTAAGTACTCCTTTTCTTCTCATTGTCTCTTTGTCTCAGCCTCAGGTCTCTGGGCCACAGCTTGTAATACCTCTGGTCTTGATCTCTGCCACTTCAGACAACAATTTCAAACACATTCCATTTCTGATAGTCTGAAGTGTCTCTGTGTTTCTGTTCCGAGACATGACTTACATACAAAGGAATGACTTAATGGAGGTGAGTTTTGTCTTTCAGCGGACTGTCCTCCTATGTAACGCCCCCAAATGGTGACTCTTAAGTGACATCCTCAAGGAAGAATTTTGTTGCTGTTACATGCCATGGAGTCAGCTTCGACTCCATCTTTCAGGGACCCTTGCACTAAAGTAACCCTCCCAAAATGGAATTATAACCACAAGCAAAGGTTCTCGTATTGTAATACTTCACATAAGGAATTATAACTAGAAGGACTAAATCAATTGCCTACAGTTCAGTATTGACATAGATGTAAAAAAATCATTGAAAGAATTGAGAAACAAGCTTCCAAAATTGGTTAGATACTAAGTTAGATGGTTCAACAAATGGATATGACTGCAAGCACTCACTGATCTCTATCATGAAATTTAGAAAATAACTACATGGACAACTGCCTGGAAGAAATCCTTGGTTATGCCAATTTTAAAGAAAGGAGATTGGACAGAAAGGAAAAATATTGCATAACAACATTGTGATCACATGCAAATTAACAGTTGTTGAAGATAATTCTAAAAGTTTACATCAGTTTACTGTTTCCAACTTTAAAATAATGACCAATGTAGGAGAGAACAGTGATTTGTATATTGAAATCACTTCACAGTTCAAGTTAATTGGGTAATAAAATAACACCTATTCACACACATACACACTTTTGGATGATATGTATAGAATTAGTGGATTTTAAGGGTACAATTCACTTTGGACAGAAGACAAGCAACCACAGAACCCAATCATGAGACCACCACTCCACTGAAAGCAACACCCAAGCCATCTTTGACCGGACAGAATAACAGAAGTTACTTCTTCAAATTCAAGCAGGATTCAAAAGAAAATGGAACAATGTATATCATTGTTTATATCACATGAATCTTGGCCGCAATCAGATAATACCAGAAAGATTCTTACTTTCTTATTGAATATGCAAATCATTTGGGTGGAACATAATAAATAATGGATAACATGACACCAAATGGGAATTTCAGAATGGTGTTCATTCATAACCTGCATGTAGACTAAGAGGTCATCATTTGGACAAACAGCACTATATTGTTGTTGTGTGGTGCCACCACCTTGGATCCAAGTAATAGTGGTTCTATAAAGGCAGAAAGAACCCTTCCTGTTCTTTTTCCATCTGCACAAGTGTCCTCATGCCTGAGCTCATGGTTGCAGATGCTATGTCAGTATATTATCCTTAGGGTCTTTTTTCCACTGCCTCTTTACTTTAGCAAGCATGATGTTCTTCAGGGACGGGTTTCTACTCTGTCTAAAATCTAGCCATCTTTGTCTCCAAGGAACACTCTGCAGTACCTAATCCAAGACAGGCTATTTGTCCTTTTCACAGTCCATGTTATTTTCAATATTCTTCTCCAACATCACGATTTAAATACATTTATTCTTTTTGGCTCTTCTTTATTCAGTGTCCAATTTTCACATGCACTGTGAAAGGAGTATTCAGCATTTCTTCAACTCAGGAAATATGTGCCTTAACATTCCATTGTTTCACCATTTTCATTCAGTCTAAACAAATAAATCAGGAAGTTAGATTTTAAAAAGAAAAATGAAGCACCAGGTTGGAGAAAGAGCATGTTACTGTGGTAATAAGAAAGGGGATATATTGGGCTGAACCCCGGTGGCGTAGTGGTTGAGTGTGGGACTGCGACCCACAGGGTTGGCGGTTCAAATCAGCAGCAGCTCTCCAGGAGCAAAGCTGGGCTTCCTACTCCCACCAGATCACTGATTCCCACACACACACACACACAAAAAAAGGTGATATAATCTTGCTTGCTGAAAGTAAACAATTGAAGCACTGCTTGGTGAATAGCAAAGACTACACTTCACCATAACAATAAGCAACATCATAATAAACAAAGACTGAAGTTTTCATGGATATCATTTTAATTACATCCCCAAACTATGCCCATAGAAAGAGAAGTCAGAAAATCAAAACCAAGTAGCACACAGGGAAAACACGCTCTGTTGAGACCACTTTCCACCCTTCTTCATCTTGTGTAATATACATTCCACAACTATCTACTGTCCTTGTGACCTTCTGAGAATGTTACTGGTATGTGAGTAGAAAGTCTGTTCTTTCTCTCATTGAGAGGCTGGTAGTTTTGAACGGCTGTACTTAGGATTAGAAGCTCAAAACATCTCCACTGCTCCACAAGAGCCCTGTCAAGTATCAATAAAACAAACAAACCAGCAAAACCCAAACTCTTTGCTTTTGAGTCGATGTCACGGTGATCCTACAGGACAGGGTAGAACTGCTACTCCTGGGAGTGAAAGAGGAGTAGACAGCTGCATTCATCAGGGTGAAGTGGAGCAGCAAATCCGTGCACACTCTTATGTGTACAGCAAAGAGTTTTGTATACAAGAGGAGTTGATAAAACACCTCAGCTCAGCCCAGATCAAGCCTCTAAGTCCAAAATTAGCCCATATGTCTGATACCGATCTGTAAAGTCCTCTTCAGAATCCTGAAACACATGCACTGAGGCTGACTGCAGGAAGGTCCAGGCCAGTGAGTGGAAAATCGTGTGACTCCAGTGGCATTGTAAGCATCATAGCACTGGCAGGTGTGTCCACATGGCTTCTCCACTGCCCCCACTGCCATCACCATAGCTCCATGTGTCTTCTCAATAGAGGGCCTCATACTGATGAGTAGAGAGACTGTCGCCTGCCTCCCAGGAGGAAATCCAGTAATTCCCAGAATTCTCAGGGGAAGATCATGCTCACACAGAGACCTCATTATCTATACAATGACTGGCAGACTAGACTTCACCGCTTCACTTTTAATCCTCTCAAATTGGCTGCAAGAATAAGCTCAATTATAGCCCAGCTAGTGAGGATGGATTAGGTGAGGGGAATGCTTCATCTATTTTGTAGGATCCCTATGCTCCCAAACTGACTCAGGAGCCTCTCACAGCAAAAACCCACCACTCGGTGTTGTGTTGTGGTGGCATGTATGTTGTTGTGAGGCAAGAAGCTCTCTCATTGATATTCTTCTCAAATTGGTATTTCCCCTAGCAGAGTTGCCCAAAGTGAACAGGCTTCAGCAGAGTTTCCAATACACTTTTGAATATTGAATGTTATTTTCTTAAGCCCCTCAGAGTTATACCATTCCCACACTGTTTTGTTTTACTGATGGTAACTCCCCATGACAGGCCTACTGGGAATTGCTTCAACTGTCACTATCGTAAGAGCCTTTTCCTTGTGAATTACAAACTCAAAATGAATTCTCTGCCATTGAGTCAATTCTGATGCTTGCCAAGCCTATAGAGTGAGGTAGACCTGCCCCTGTAGGCTTCGGAAACTATCAGAACAGACTGCCTCATCTTTCTACCTCTGGGTGGCTGGTGGTTTAAGAAGATAGTTTTGAACTCCTGTTGTGATGTGTAGCAAACCAGTGTGTAGTGACTGTGCCACTAGGGCTCCTTACAGAGGACCCAAAACACTTCGGCATGAGGAATCATCTATTTCCTTCCACAGCTGGTTCTGTATTTGCGTAGCCATTCTATCAAGCATCCCTCTATTCTATTTGTAGACTTATTAGAGTCACTATATGAATAAGAAACAAGCAAAATTATGTTTTAAAAATTTATAAGCTACAAAGAAGAGGCACATGAAAATATTCATGTTGGATTATTTAGAAGTTTTTGAAAGTAGAAATGAGCACATCCCACATTATCTATTTGTTTTGCACAATAATTTTAACAAAGAAATAATTCAGAGAAATAAACTTGTAATATTCCAGACATATATTTTTCCTCTAACAAAAACTTTGGGAAAACGTTTTCTTTTAACATATGAGCACTTTATTTCTTGTTCATTTTAGTTTTACAAAGAGCAACCACAAATATGCAAGCACCTAATCCTATTTCTTCCTCTTTATTTCACATGAAAATTTGTACAAGAATTAGTTTTCATATGACCACTATGATTAGTACAATTATACTATATGTGTGTGTTTATATAGAGCATATGTATATATATGAAGCATATATCAATCGTTTGGAGTTCAGTCTGACCCTTGTCTATTAACAAAAGTCGCATACACTCAATATTCAGAGCTGTAAATCTGTTTCCAAATGATGTCAGACTTGACCTTCAGAAGGTATATTACTCCACACACACATACACACATACACTCACAGTGACTATAACTTATAATTTCTCTTCAGATACCACTCATTTTTTTGTGATCTAGGATTCTTCTATCGCAACTTCTGAGATAACTCCCATCTAAAGGATGACAATACTGATCATCTGCTACACATACACTGTCCAAATTCTGCATTCCAATCACCAATAATTATCAATGCACTCTGATTACATGTTCAATCAAATTCTAACTGAATTTGGTAGATTTCTTCAGTGTTTTTTTTCATGATTAACTTTGGTGGTGAGTAAATATATTTGAGTAAGTATTGTATTGATTGGATTTCCTCGTACGCAGTTAGACATTATTTTGCCATAAGCCACGTTACATATTAAGATAGAAAGTGAAATGGCCTTTTTTTATTAATGATCATTCTATTGGGAATTCTTGTATCCTGCCACTCTGCCATACTCCTCTATTGTTTTCAGTAATCCCTTTGTGGAGCTTTGGGGTTTTCCAAATATAGCATCATATCGTCTGCAAATAATGATAATTTCACTTCCTCCTTCCCCAGGTGTATACCTTCTATGTCTTTACTTTGCCTAGAGCTGTTAGAAAAGACCTCCAGTACAATATTGAATAAGAGTGGGGGCAACGGACATCCTTGTCTGGTCCCCTTTTTCAGTGGGATTGTGTTTGTTTTTCTCCATTGACCATCACATTGGCTGTTGGTTTTTCATATATAACTTGTATTGTCTTGAGGAATTTTCCTTCCTTTCCTATCTTCTTGAGTGTCTTAAACATGAATTGGTGTTGAATATTGTTGAATGTTTTTTTTGGCATCTTTGGATATAATCATGATATTCTTATATTTTCCCTTCAATATGGTGAATGATACTAATGGTCTTTTGTATGTTGAACCACCCCTACATTCCAGGTATGAACCCCTTGGTCAGGGTGAATTATTTGTCTTATATACTTTTGTGTTCTATTGGCCAGTATTTTATTAAGGATTTTTGCAACAATATTCATTGGGGATATTGATCTGTAGTTCTTAATTCTTGTGGGATCCTTGGCTGGTTTTGGTTTTGTTATCAGTGTTATACTTGCCTCATAGAAGGAGTTTTGGAGTTTGCCATCTTTTTCTATGCTCTGGAAGAGCTTGTATAGGGTTGGTGTCAGTTTTTCCCTGAATGCTTGGTAGAATTCTCCTGTAAAGCCAGGTCCAGGTGATTTTTTTGTTGGTAGTCCCTTGATAAACATGTCTATTTCTTCTATTGTTATGGATCTGCTGAAATTCTTGACATTCATTGGGGAAAATCTAGGAAAAGATTGCTTTTCAAGAATTTGTCCATGTCTTCCATGTTGTTGAGTTCATTGGAGTATAGATCTTTGTAGTACTGAGTGACTTTCTTTTGATTTCATTAGGGTCATCCCTAATTCTTTCATCCCTTATTCTTGCTATTGAAATTTTCTCTCTCCTTTCTTTGGTTAAGTCTGCCAATGGTTTATCAATTTTGTTAATTCTTTCAAAGAACCAACTTTTAGCAGTGTCACTTTTTTCCATTGTTTTCTTATTTTCCCTCTCCTGAAACTTTCCTCTATGAAACTTCCTCTTAAGACTGCCTTTGCTGTGTCCCATAAGTTTTGGTATGTCATGCTTTCATTCTCATTGGTTTCTAGAATTTTTTTTAATTTCATCTCTGATATGGGCCAGTACGCATTCCTTTTGCAATAGAGAATTATTTCTCTAGTTCTCCTCACATTCCTTTTGCTGATTTCCAACCTTATGGCAGAGTGGCCTGAGAGTGAGTTCTGTATGATATCAACATGCTTAAAATTATGTAGATTCCTTATGTCCCAGCATATGGTCTATCTTCGAAAAAGTTCCATGTGGGGATAAAAAGAATGTAAAATGTCTTTTATTTGGATGAAAAACTCTGTAGATATCTACCAAATCAAATTGTCTAATTGTAGTGTGTAGATCTCTCGCCTCCTTGGTGAGTTTCTTTCCCTGTGATCTGTTTTTCTCAGAGAGTGGTGTGTTGAAGCCACCCACTATAATTGTTGAGGCTGTAATTTCTTTTTTCATCATATGAAGTGTCTGGATTACCTATTCTGCAGGCCTCTCATTCAGGGAATATATATTTAAAATGCTTATTGGATCATTGTCTACCCTTTCCTTAAGCATTATATACTGTCCCTCTTTGTCTCTTATTTTGCACTTTCTTTGTACTTTGAGGTCAATTTTACCTGAGATTAGGATTACTACACCTGCTTTTTTGGAATTGCTATTTGCTGGTATATTGTTCTCCAGCCTTTGATTCTCAATAAATATTTTTTTCTGTGATCTTAAAATGTGTCTCCTGTAGGCAGCAGATTGAGGTGGTGTTTTTTCTAAGCCAGTCTATTAATCTCTGTCTCTTAAGCCCTGAATTCAATTCATGGATATTTAGGGTTATTACAGATATATGTGCACTCTTTGTTGTCATTTCATTGCTCTTGGATTCAGTGCTTTTCTATTTCCATGGGTTGTGTCAATGTCTGTTTGTGGTTCATTCTTGCCTTTCTTCCATCTCTGAGCCAGAGTTATCTTGGAGGCTATTATCCCTTTGATAGTCTCTGGGTAGATTCATTCTGTGGGTGTAATATGTCTGTTGTTGTTCTTCCCCCGGTGGGTCGGTGAGAATCTTTTGTAGGGCTGGTTTCCTTTTGACATATTCTCTGAGATTTTCCTTGACTGGAAAAACTCTTCTCCATCAATTTTGATAGATAATTTGGTAGCATAGAGTATTCTTGGGTTTGCATGGTGTTCCTGCAGTTTTCGGAATATGCTGCTCCACTCTCTCCTCTTCTTCATAGTTTCCATTGATAGGTGCGAGCATATTCTTATCTGTTTGCCTTTGTATGTGATTGCCCATTTTTCCCAAGCTGCTCTCAAAATTTTCTCTTTTTCCTCATAATAGGATAGTTTAACCAGTACATGTCTTGGTGTTTTCTTCTTGGAATTTAGTCTAGCTGGTGTTCTTTCAACCTCCTGTATGGCTATCTGGTTTTCATTCATTAAGCTAGGGAAGTTTTCCTCTAAGCATTCCCTCACTAATTTGGATGTTGGTTTTCTTGATGCCTCATCCTCTGCCACACTGATAATTCTAATGTTGTTTCTTTTCATAGTATCAGCCAGACTTCTAATATTTTCTTCTGCTTCTCTCATAGACTTGTTAGAATTTTTTCTCACATTTATTAATTTCTACTTGCGAGTCCCCTAGGTCACTTGTCCTGTTCTCTGCCTCCTCCATTCTCTGGCCAAAATCTGAGAGCTTACTATTAGTTTTTGTTAGCTTACTCCTTAGTTCTTGGATTTCCCTTTATTGTGTGGCCTTTATCTCCTGTATCAATTCTTCTTTCTTCTTTAATGCATCGCTTAAGAGCTACATTTTGAAGATTTCTTTTTGTGGTTGATCAATCTCCATATTTTCTATGACTGCTCTTTCGTCCAGCTGGTCTTTTTGCATCGGATTTAGTTTCTCTTTTCTTAATACTGTGGAAGCAGCTAGCTGTTTTTTGTTTGATTTATTTGAATTAGGTGGCATTTTCCTTGGTGCTTTGTGGCCCTGGGGTCTCTCTTTGGTAGGCTGGTCTTTTATTATAGTTTTCCTCCCGAACTGTTTGCAGCTGGGCCATTGCAGATCTGATGGACAGTGTTGGCCTAGTCCAGGGGAGTGGGTTTGGGGGTGGTTTGGGGTTGGGTGATGTGTTCCTGGCTAGGGGTACTTGCCACAGATAGATGGGAAAAATTCCTCTGGCAACCTGGGGTGGGGAAGAATAGCTGGCTGTTTGCCCAGGCAACAATGTAACCGGAACCTCTCTGCTGTGGGTAGCTGGGCTGGCACCCTGAACCCACAGTGTCTGTGGGAAGTGCTGGCGACTGTGGGGAGTGCCGGCGTTCCTTGCCCTCCTGTTAGAAAGTGTGAACCAGGTGGTGAGCATGGGTTTAGGGGATGAGTTGATCTTATCCTGGGCAGTGGTGGCACCCTTATGGCGCACCTGGGCACGGACCTCCTGGGTGGGGGAGGGGCTGGCCCACCATTCCACTGGGACACAGGAATCTCTGGGGGTGGGGAGAGAGAGGTGCAGGTTTGCTTGGAGTGTCCCCTGAGGACCCTGGGCACCCCAGGGTGGGGAGGACAGGTTAGTGATTTGAGCGGGCGCTGATGCACCGCAGGGCCCTGGGCTCATGGTCACAGAGCGGGCACCCTGGATTCCACCATCGTGGGGAGCGCAGGTGTGCAGGTCGCGCCTGCTCCTGGTTCAGAGGAGGCCTCTGTTCACTGGCTTTTATGACTCCCCATTAGTCTTGGGGGTTTCCAGGAACTGCCCCTCCTAGCCTGAAGTATATTTGGGGGACTCTTTGGAGACTTTGTGGTTTGGCTTTGCTCCTATTACTAATATATTATGCTCCCTCTTGGTTTGCTCCCCTGTAGGGGATTCAGACCACATTCTCTCTGCACTGTGTGCCCCCATTATTTTCCTCTGTTGCAACACACTCCAGTTAAGGGAAGACATGTCCTGTGTTGTTAGCGGCCCTAATGTCCTCTCTGTGTCTTAACAGCTCCATGCAGAGACATCATCCTCCAGGGTTAATGCGCCCATATGAAGCCTAAGCCAACTGCCTCTCTTTCTTTTTCCTTCTTGGTTTGCTTCTTTGTGAGAGTAATAAATAGACTCCTTTCTCCACCTAAAGGTTTAATGCTGTTCTGTCTCGCAGGTCCTTCAGGTCAGAGGTCATTTTGGCTATGGTTGGGTTGACTCTCGAGCCTGATCTTTTAGCAATCCTGCATGCTGACATCCTTGTTTGGTGGGCCATGGTGGGGTCTGTAAACACAATCCCAAATCTGCTGAGACATAGCCAACATTCTCCCATGGGTCAGTTAGTGCCCTGCTTCCCCCATATCATTATCTCTTTCCCCACTCCACTTGTCTCCCTCTTCCTTCCCCCATTCCCCATTTTTATGCTGAATTCACATGTACCACCTTGAGTTTGGTCTGATCTTCACACAACTCCCTGTGCCTCCACTCATATATTTTGTGATTTGCTCACTTAGCATAATTTCCTTTAGTTCTTCCCATGACATGATTAATATTATCCTCTATGTTTTTTATTGCTGCATGTTATTACATTATGTTTATGTGACAAAAGTTACTAGTCTACTCTTCTATCGATGGGAATTTAGGTTGTTTCTGATTTTTGTGATTGTGAATTGTGCCACGATATGCATTGGGGTGCAGATGACAGGCCCTGTTTTACTTCTTACCTCTGCTGGGTATATGCCCACTAAAAGATAGCTGGACCATAAGTTATGTGGACTTCCATTTTCTTTAAGTATCACCAGATCACTTTCCACGGGGGCTGTACATATCTACAGAATTGCCTACAGTAGAGAAAAATTTTTGTCTCAACACATCCCCTCCAACATTCTTTGTTCTCTGATTTTCAGACTTAGACTATTCTCAAGGGTAATAGGTAGTATTTCATGGATGCTGAAATTTGCATTTCTCTTATGCTAATGATCAGGAGCAGTTTCTCATGTGTGTATTGGCCATACAAGCATCCTCCCTAGTGAAACTCCTTTTACGTTCTTTTGTCTACTTCTCCCGAGGGTTATTTGTTTTCCTCTTTTTTCAAGTCAGGGGGATATTATAGATTTTAGTGATAAACCCTTTGTTGTGTTATTGCTAAAGATCCCCTCCCAGTCTATCAGTGGTCATATTGTATCTAGAATGTGGATACAAGTCAAAACCTCAAGAATACACATTTGAGATCAATATGATTATCTGCACCCAGGCGCATATTGACAGACAATTAAGCACATGTCTTTGACAAAGAATGCCTAGCCTGGAGTTTGTTTTCATCTCTGTTTTTTTTGCTTTGTAGATCACATTTTTATTGCACCTGTTTCTATAGATAATTGTTGTTCCAAGAAGGTTATTTATCTCATTTTAAAAATTCTGAGTAAAAGCAACCAGTCATGTATTCCAAAATTTTAGTATTTGTGAGAAAGGACACAACTCAGTTCTTTGCTGCGTGCAGGAGTGAGCTGCAGTCCTCTGTGTTCTAATTTCATGTGCTTCTCATTCCGCAGCATCACCAATCATTTACAACAACATTTAGCACCCAAACCTGAAGCCTGAAGGCACTATTGAAAGACTCACAGAACCAAGGTAGTAAGATATATGAATACTGCATTTGACCCTGGCAAAAGGCAGAGTCATGGGAAATTCTATATCTTTAATATATTGAAGTCTTAAGAATTACTTTAAAGACAATAAGAGTAAAAATTCCATCTTGCAGTTTTAAGAAATTTTGTTGTTTGTATAGATACGTATTGTCATTGGTTTCAACCTGAAAAGAAGAATCCAGTAAATGCTAAAATATGGAAACAGGTGACTTGAGCTTTGAGAAGGGCACATCAAAGAGGTGAAACCATTTTTCATGTTGCCTGAGTATTAATATCTTTAGTTAATATTGCTATAAAACTATTTCAGTCAGATACTGAAAGTGAAAGAGGAAAGCTTGTTTGTAAAAATGTTACAGGAGTACAAAAAAAATGTTACAGGAGCTGCTGGTATGGACCCATCTAGCAATCCCATATATTACAAAGTGTATAATGGTTATTAAGCTGAATTTTCTTCTTCTTCAACAGATTCTTCTAAAGAGGTAAATATGTTTTCCATACCTGAGGAATTAAAGAATTGGCTTGTTTAATAAATAAAATGTCCGAGCATCTTTTAGCTAGATTATGGAAAGACAGTTGTAATACAGGCATTCTTTGTTCTTAAAGAAAAGCCTTGAGCATATTTCATAGAGAATAAAGTTATGTCACAAATTTCAGATGAGAACGTCTCAGATTAGTAGTTGTGGGGAACCGCAAGAACCAACTTTTAAATGGTTGACTAGCACTAGTCCTTTGGCTGGTACAACTCAGCAAGCCATCATTAAGGATGATATTATTAAACAAATTCATAATCTATGCTTACTTGCTTTGCAAAAAAAATAGATGAAAAGGGAGGAACAGAAAAATATTTACTAAAGTTTTTCAAGGACCTAATTAATTATTTATCTCGCCTTTTTACTGCTGTACAATGTGCTGTGGATTCCCCTAATCTGCAAACTTCTCTCCTCAGCTGTTATCTGTTGGATTCTGTTTTTCACTCCCACCACAGAATTTAACTCTAAATTAAAACTCCTTGTCAGTAGTCATAGTAACCTTCATGCAACACAGCAAAAGGAGCTCTCAGGAAAAAGTTTAACCTTAGTTAATGCAATGTTCATACTTAATGATTCTTTAAGTGTAGACAGTAAGTTTCAGAAGGTCAAATTAAATTGCAAATAGTCAAAACAAGCGAATTCAACTTGTGATCTTGCTCAGCGTGGGAAGCGCTACCTGCCTCATTTTCTTTTAGGAACTAACCCTCAAGGAACAAGCCAAAACCAAACTTGGCAAATGCATATTGCTCAAATCCCTTCTTTTGACAAACTTAAATATGTTCGTGATTCTATTGATGATGCCTTTTCCCTAATTTTTCATGGGTTACCCCTGCTGCGGCAGAATGTGTTGATGCTATTGTTATTCATTTGTTAGAAGCATTTGCCATTCTGGGAATTCCACAATCTATTAAACCAGATCATGGTTTTCTGCTTACGTTTCTAAAAATCGTTTGTCTTTTCCCCATGTACAGGGAATTCTGCATATGAGTGGTATTTCAGGAACTAGTTCTGGTCAAGCTTCATTGAATGCCCAAATCAGGCTTTGAAAAAAATTGCTTTTAAAGCAAAAGGGGGTTCTGGGTGTAGTCATCCAAAAAGGTGACTTTGTACAGCTTTATATACTTAAGATTTCTTAAATTTAAATAACGATAATTTCACAGGTAGGAAAAAATTTAAAGATATAGAACAACCTATATGGTATAAGAGTTTTAAACAAGACAAAAGGCAATGAGCTATGGTCATAAAATGGGGGAAAGGGTATGCTTATATTTCTACAGGAGAAAAGGAATTGGAGGCTCCAGAAAGCAAATAAAATTATATGAGGGCTCAGAAGAGACCTTGTCCTTGAAGCAAACTAGGACAGGGTCTTGCTGACATGAGCATTTCCAAAACAACTGTTCAAGCTCCCTTGACAATGACTCAATATGCTCATTTTCTGACTTGGGGGCAGATTAAAAAAAATAAGCATAGAAGGAGAAAAACTGATGCATTTCCATGGCCAAGAGATGACAGCTTATAATTTGCCTTTAGCAATGATGGCTGTTTTGACTACTTAGGTAAATGTTGAGAATTTTACTTATTGGGCATGAGAAGATTGTTTAAAATTAAAATATCAGGGCTTGCTGTGTATTATCAAAAATTCTGAAAATAAGACCAAGCTATAAAAATTGCTAATTTTAAGTAGTCAAGGATTTTTCAATATACATATATAAAGAAGATTTTCTGTACCTCCATTACCAAGATGTCAATCGTTAATTTATTTGCACTTTTCTGATTGACTACATTGGAGTACTTGCAGAAGAGAATAGACCAGGGTGTTAATTAATAATTCCCAAGGAATTGTCACTGATTGGAGTTCTCCAGGTTCCACTCGAGCTTTATCTAGTGCAGTAGATCTTAAATGGCACTCTCTGACCCACGTGATTGACACAAAGTCAATGGGGGGTATTGTTTAGCATGGGGGAGGACTTGCTTCTCCCAGCCCTCATATGATAGGGAAATCCCTTCAAAGTCATTTTTGGAAAATAGGCACTGCCTTGTTCCCTATTAGAAGATGGATTGGCAAAAGTATTATCATTGAGGAAATTACACTTTGTCCTTCACCTTGTCAATACAACCTGCTATGCCCAAGCTTGTGTGTGTTCACCATCTTTTTTATGAAAGATCTGCTAATTAGAATGATTCCTCTGGAGAAATTAAGTATAATAATTGTTTTTTACTTGTTTTAATTCTTCTATTTCCTTTAATCACAAAAGTGAAAGTATATATGTTTTGAGAGCAAGAACAGGAATAAGGATGCCTATTCAATTGTCTCAGCAAAGGCAAAGTTCTCCTACTTTAACTTTAATTGAAAAATTGACTAAATGAATTTTGAAAAGAAAAAATCAATGTCATATAAAATGTTATGATTTCATGCTGATTTTTTTTGTATGAGAAAACTAAATAAAAGCTTATCACTTGTTCTCCCTTTGGAACCATTTTAACATGTTCTACTTTTTAACAGTTTCTATTTACTTGTATCCTCTATTTTATTTTATTTATTTTATTGCTGTTAGATTTGGTACTTGTTTTGTATGTGTTTCAGTATATGAAATCCGAGATAGATGAATCTATAGAAAATAATTAAATTGTTTCTTGGCCATATGGCAAGAGGTGTTGGCGGGGGGTGGGGTGGGGAAATGAGGACCTAGTTGCAATGAGTACAAGAAAGAAGAAGATGTTCTAAATGTGATTATTGCAATGATTGTACATCTCTTCTTGATATGACTGAACTATTGAATTGTGGTATATATGGATTGTGTAACCATGAAATATAAAGAGGAGACCATGTAAAGCAAGAGATAAGTGTAATAAATTTGTTGTGTAGAGGTTGTTGAAAGCACAGAATCAAGTAGGATCTCTATGCATCAGAATTAACTTCATGATGGGGGATTAGTTTATTTTTTATTAGTTTTTGTTTTGGTAGAATAGTAGCAACTGAAATCATTATAATACACAATGTTTGATCAAAAAATAAATGTCTTTATACTGTGCTGGATACCGTACTTCAGTAATGTAATAAATATTTAGCTCAATTAAAATTAATTTGAATATGAGTTTCTTTATTAAACAATCTTGAAAGGGACATTTTATTTCACATTTATTTGTGAGGACTCTTAAAACTAACATGAAAAGGAAATATTTGAAATACACTTTTCTTTCCACAAACAAGTTTAACGTTGTGCTAATTTTCAGTGTGTATTCCAAGTTAAACCAGACATCTACAGCATATACAAGTATGTCCTGTGAGATAGGATGTTATGAATTTATTACATTTTCATTGAAGAATGAAGTTTACATTCTTCTCCCAGATTTTTTTAATTGCCAGGCTTATTGTGTTGAAAAAGCTTCACCCCATTTATCCTTTCCTTTGTTCTTTCTCTCTTTTTTTTTTGCAATACATCATATATTTGCATTTTGAATGCAGGCCTGTAAGAAAAAAAGCCCTTTTTTTTAACTCTCAGATAATTGTGCACAATGCATCATCTATCTTTCTTGAGTGGCATTCTTTATTTTATTCACAGGGCTAATCTTTGAGGCCTAAAATAATAACCTGATTGTGAAAATTTTCATTTCAATAGTATATTCAATAAAATAAGTGGAAAGGGGATTCAATAGATACTGCACTTCATCCCATCCATAAATGCTAATCCAAAATATATTTTTGTAGATACCCACTCTTTCATTCACTATTTCTCATTCTCCATATTTTCTCATCCATATACACTTACAGAAGAATGATCTTAAATTAGATAAACGTGCATGCTTGTCTTAATTTTCCAAATTATGATATATATACACACATACATACGTATATATTTAAACAAGCAAATCCTATGGATAGAATTATAATATCTTTTTTAAAGTCATTGTGAATTAAGCTGTTCCCAAAACACTTTTCAATTTGACACCAACAAATTCTATTCATAGAGCTTCTATGTGAAGAGCTAAATTCTTCCTTTTTTGCTAGTGAAAAGTTGAACTCACTCCAGCACCGTATCCTATTTCCAGTTCTTCCAAAAAATATCCTAGCATACTCCCATTGAGGCTGTTCCAATTCATAGCCATCCTGTTGGACAGGGTAGGACTGCTCCAATGAGTTTATGAGGCTGTATCTCTTTATGGGAGTTTGAAATCTTCTCTTTCAAAGAGCAAATACAAAAAAAAAATCTTCAGGAATTTTTAAATCATTTTTGTCAACTCAGGTTAAGACAATTCAACTTGTTAATTAAAACCTCTACAGAATATGTTCATAAATAAAACACTATTATTTATTTATGCTCACTTAATCATAATAATCTGGGAAAATCTAAACCACATCTAGGTACCATTTGTGAGGGGTTGGTTATAAATGCAGCTTACCTGGTCTCTAAGATGTTCAGCATTCAATGGACAGTTTCTATAAGATACAGATTACCAACTTCAAAAACAGCTGAAACCGGATGACCAATTTCCATGAACACTAAATGCTATGTAGCATTTGGTTCAATTTCCAGTTTATGTGTCTTATAGAAAATTCACTGAGAGAATAATACATACATACATACATACTTACATACATACATACCATGGCATACTTAAAGAGGGAGGGAGTAATTTCCCTGGATAGCTGGAATAAAGATCTATCAATTTTTTTTGTCTGTGGCGTTAATATGTGATAGAGAAAGCATGATGACTTCAAATATTAACTTTTAAACAAAGGTTGCAAATGCTGAGTTCCTGAATTTTATATAGAAAGAGAATGGAATGCTTCTCTTGTGGACAATCTTATAATATGCCCAAGGGTAAAAAGCAGAGTCATTATTTACTTGACATAATTTGAGATTGAGGTCAACCACAATTTATATATTTCCTAAATACTCGGGTACTGTATTAAAGTATTGCTACTATTTTTACCTGGCATAATTGATACAAAATATTTTTTAAACTTCTGAGGAACTGCTATTTTGATTTCCACAAATCTGCATATTTATTAAACGGTCTATTTTTATATCACAGAGTGGAACTATGCATAGGTAAATATATATTTACTCACTAGTCAAAATATTTACACTACAAAACTATCTTGTGTAAGAAATAATTAAATATTGACTAATTAGGGATATTGTATTAGTCTGGGTTGACTGGAGAAACAAATTCATAAATACACATGTGTATTTGTGTGTTTATATACAAGAGCAACTGTACATTAAGAAAGCATCCCAAACCAATCCAGTCCAAGGTCATAAATCCGATATTAGCCCACTTGTCTGATAACAATCTATAAGTCCTCTTCAGACTCACGAAGCACATGCAATGACAAGAGAATAATCACAGGCCAGTGGATGCAGAGTCTTGTATATACAGTGGTGGTAGAGGCATCTCAGCACTGGCAGTAGATGGTTTTTCAGCTTCAGAAGACTGGTTCCATCAGGGTAGGCCCATGTGACTTCTCCTTCGGGATGTCTCACAAGGTGTCAGCCTTATGTCTTGCTTGTATAGCATCTCTAAGGGAATGAGTTGTGAGTCTCTCACCCCCAAGGGGAAAGTTTAGCCAGATTTCCCAGAATGTTCAGGAGAACACCATGCCTACACAGAGATCTCATTGGCTATCTCCAGATTGACAGGCTGGATTCCACCCCTACACTCATAATCCTGAAATTGACACAAGATTAGATGACTGCCACAGGTGGGTATAAGAAAAATTTGTTTAGTGATCTACTTAATTCATTCAACAAGTTCTGCCAAGAACTGACAACTACAAAGAACAGTAACAACAAAAAAAACAAACAAAATAGGAATAACCTAACTCAAGCCCATCTTTAAAATGATCACATTATTACTATTTACCTGTTTGTCAACTCGATAGCAGTGAGTTAGGTTTGGTTCATGAAATATTTCTACTACTACCATAACAAGTCGCCATATATTTAGCAGCTTAAAAACAGAATATCACTAAAGTTCCTGAAGGATAGTATTTCTTTTTAGAAGCTTTATAGAACAATCTATTTCCTCCTTAACCCAGGGTATTAGCAAAATTCAATTATTGGGAGTTGTAGGACTAAAGTTCCCCTTTCATTCTGACTGCCCGAGGAGGGTCATGCCCTCTATCTCCATCCTCAAAATCAGTAATGCAGGTTGAGTATTTTCTACTTATTTTATATATTTAGAATGCTTTTCCATTTTTCTGCTTCCCTCTTTCAATTTAATAGCACAGATAATCCAGGATAGACTGTCTATTTAAAGACATTAATCTTAATGCTACCTGTAAAGTTGTATTTTCCATAAAGTAACATAGTCACAGATTCCAAAAGTTTAAGAGCTATCAATACATTGGTAAAGTATCATTATTCTAAATGATGCGTCCTTCTAAGATTATTAAAGAAATCACTATCATATTCAGTGTTTAGGGAAGTATGGCAAAGAACTCAGAACAACATATGGAAGGTAATAAGATCTTTCTAAGTCTCAGAGGCTTCATCACTGTTGCTACCATTATCAGGATATGTTCTTAAAGATTTTGCATACTACTGAGGAAAACATGATGAAACAGAAAAAAGTATATTTTCTGTAGAAATATGTTTTATAATAATATATTTCAGGCAAAAATTTAAGTTGATCATTCTTTAGCAGCCTAGATGGATAGTTATCTAGGCAAAATGTATTATTAATGGTCTAGTTTTTCTCTGCTCTTAGTAGAAACATTACCACTGTCCAGGATTCAGAATACATATTCCCTTTAAAAACATAATCTGACTAGTATTATGATACAAAATATGCTAATAAAGTAATTTACCTACCAAGAGGTAAAGTCTTCCCTTGGCTTATTTGAGATAGTCTCAATATTGAACTCATAGTGCAAACAGGAGATGGAAATTGGTCTAAGCTCGATGATTATCTGTAGGAAGACAAAATTGATTTTTACAATCATTTATGCAAATACCACTGAAGTTAAATAATAATATTCTGTCTTTAGACTTGTAGACAAAACAAGACACTTTAACAAATATACAAATTTTAATGCACTTTTATATTTGGGGGGAGAAGAATATGGTTATGATTATATTCCCCTTTGTATAAAGCTAAAGAAACTAGAAAGTGAAGTGAAATTTCCAAAACTAACATTAAATCAACGAACCAAAAAAAAATGGGTGGAACAATAGATACCTCTATCTTTTATCAGCTGCCTGACTTAGGCAATCTGATTCACTCAGCAAAAAGGTTATCAGTCTCTGTTCAAATGTGCCCATATTTATAGCTTGTCTGAGAAGACGAGATGGCAATTCAGTCAATAACCTTTGACACAAATTCAGACAAATCTTGCGCTCTTCACAATGACAAATTACTCTAGAAAATTAACTGTCGAAAGCACAGCGATATGATGAAGATTGATTATTTTATTCCTACAAGTCTGCTTTGAGTTAGAGTAACAGCCCCATTTGGACACAGATGGCTCTTATAGGGAAAGACAGATCAAGTCCTCATCTCAGCTGAAAAGGAGAAGATGAATTTTCGGGGGATAAAAAGTGCGATGATTCTTTTTCCCAGGAAAACAGCTTGTGTCTGAAGAATGACTTTTTAAGACTACCTTTTACAGCCTCAGCAAATAGAAAGATCATATTTTTAAATAGTTTGCCACCACTTCTAAAAAACCACCTCGAGGCAATTTTAGTGTCTGACTTCAACTTTTATAAAATATAGAGTTTATGACACCTTCAACATATGTAAGCAAAAAATGAGAGGGGATAATGATTTTCAATATATAATTATAAGTAGTGTTTTTGTAGATGACATAACCATATATATTATACCCCCTCGCCTGTTTATGATGAGTAGCCTGTGTTACCTAAGTATCCCTTAGGTAAGCCTTAATCCTGTGCTACCTAAGTATCCCTTCAGATCAGATAGCTATGTTGAAAGGCATATTAATTATTTCAAAAAGCAAGATTAGGAAAACTACCTTTAGCATGTCCACAATCTTCTAACTTATTATGTTTTTTTTTTCTAGAGCTAGAAAACCAAAAAGGAACATAATCAGGATGTCTTAAGCTAAATGGATTGAAAGAGAAAACAAGCTTCAGGAAGCAAAATTGAAACATTTTTATTTGCAAAATATTGAATTATTCAGGATTCAGCAAAAGCAGATGGAAAATATATACATAGTCACTGCACTAAAAAGATCTAGTTGACATTCAACCACTTCAAGAAGCAGCGTATGAACAAGAACAAATGTTCTTGAAGAAAGAAGTGCAAGCTATACTGAAAGCATTAATCAAAAACAAGAATCTAGGGATTAGTGGAAGGCAACCTGAAATATTTGCAACAATATCACTTAACTATCTATTCCAAGAAACTTGGAAGACAGAAACTTGGCCAACTGATTTGAACAGAACCATATTTGTATCTATTCCAAAGAAAGGTGGCACATTAGAATGCTCATGTTATAGAAAATAATCATTGATGCCACAACAAAAGTAACATTTGTTGAAGACCATTCAATAGTGGTTGTAGCAATACATGGAGAAGGCGCTGCCAGAGGTTCAGGCCAGATTCTGAAGACATTTGGAACAACTAGCATCATTGTTGATGTCAGATGGCTCTTGGCTGAAAGTAGAGAATATCACACTGATGTCTTTTTGTGTTGTATTGTCTATGCAAAGGTATTTCACTGTGAGTTAGTCCGGGTAAACTAGAGAAACAAATTCATAAGCACACATATGTATATAAGGGAGAGGGTTATGTACAAGAGCAACTAAACATTCAGAAAACATCCCAGCTCAGTCCAGTCCAAGGTCATCAGTCCATTAGCCCATATGTCTGATACCAATCTATAAGGTCCTCTTCAGATTCACAAAGCATATGCAATGACACCAAGACATTCACAGTCCAGTGGGTGCAGAGTCTCATGTATTCTGTGGTTGTAGAAACATCGTAACACTGGCTGGGGACACTGTGGCTTCTGCAGCATCTCAGCACTGGCAGGGGTCTCTATGTGGCTTTTGAGCTTCAGAGGGCTCTTCCATCAGGGTAAACATATGTGGCTTCTCTTCCTGGATGTCTCACAGAGAGTCAGCCTTGTATCTTGTCAGTAGAGCTTCTCCAGAGGACTGACCAGTGAATCTCTCACCTCCAAGGGGGGGATTATAACCAGATTTCCCAGAATTCTCAGGAGAAAGCCATGCCCACACAGTGGTCTCATTAGCTGTCTCCATATTGACAGACTAGACTCCACCCTGGCACTATTCCTCCTTAAACTGACATCAGATTGGGTGAATGCCATGCATTCACTGTGAACATTACAGTAAACTATGAATAGCCTTGTGAAGAATGGTAATTGCAGAACACTTCATTGTGCTCACGTAGAACCTGCACATATATCAAAAGGCAGTTGTGGGAACAGAAGAAGGGCATTCCACATGTTTTAAAATCAGGAAAGTTGTGAATTAAATTTGAACACTTTGAACATACTCATCTAATCTGCATGCTGAGAAAATGAGCAGAGATGCTAAATTTTGTGAAGAAGAAGGAGGCATTAAGATTGAGGCGAGGTCTCTGTAAGTAACTACTATGTGCAGATAGCACAACCTTGTTTGCTGAACGTGAGGAGGACTTGAAGCTCTCCTGATGAAGAGCAAGGGTGGCAGCCTTCAGTATGGATTGTGACTTAATGTACAGAAGATGCAAATCCTCCCAGGTAGAGCTTTGCATAACTGGATGATAAATGGAGAAAAGTTTGAAGTTGCCAAGAATTTTCTCTTGCTTGACTTCACAATGAATGCTCAAGGAAATAGTAGTGACTTGATCAAAGTATGAGTTCCATTACATAAATCTGCTGCTCAAGAATACATTAGAGGGTTGAAAAGGAAAGATGTTACTCTAAATACCAATTCATGGTATTTCCAATTGCCTTATAAGCATGTGCAAGTTAGTTAATCAATACAGGCAAAAATAAAAATTAAAAAAGAACTGTGGTAAAGGTGCACAATATTTAAAGTACCTCATCAAGTCACTTGAAACAACAAATTATAGAGAAAGATCAAGCTAGAGTTGTCAAACTTACAAGACAAAACAAAAGTTCTAGGTCTGTTGGTTTTAGAAATCAGACGTCTCCACCATTTAACCAGAAATTAAGATTCAGTAATTTTAAGGTGCAGGAAGGGGAGGAGCTTGTTATTTTTAGCAGGTATATCAAATAAATCTTAGGACAGGAATGCCTGGTAAACACTAGGATAGAGCATCATTTCAAGGATCAGATAGTTAACAGCAACTCACTGGTACACACAGGAACCGGAAACATGGGGAATGCAGGACCGATGAGCCCTTCAGGACCAGTGGCGAGAGTGTCAACACCAGAAGGGTGGAGAGAAGGTAGAGTAGAAAGGGGAAACTGATCATAAGGGTCTACATATGGCCTCCTCCCTGGGAGGAGGGACAACAGGGAAATGAGTGAAGGGAGACATCAGACAGTGTATGATATGACAAAATCATAATTTATAAATTATTAAGGGCGTATGAGGGAGAGAGGAGTGGGGATGGAGAGGAAATATGAGCTGATATCAGGGGCTTGAAAGAAAATGTTTTGAGAGTGATGAAGGCAGCATGTGTACAAATGTGCTTTGCATACCATGGATTTATGTATAGTATTATGAAGGGATTTGTATGAGCCCCCATAAAATTAATAAAAAATAATGATTCATAATAAAATAAAAATTATACATAGATCTCACTTCTTTTTTGTTCTTAATTTTCAAATAGATTAAATCTTTTGTCATTTCCCAATCAGCACTGACTTAAAATGAGTGTGCTATGCAGTTTTCTTATTATATAGGAGAAAAAAGTTATTACAACATATTTATATTTTGTACAGATATTTACTAATTCGACACTTTCTTCTATCAGTTATCCAATAGACTTTGGTCAAAATCAATAGTTGATATAAATTAGGAATTATCTTGTTCCTTCAAAGATTTCAGATTTTTGGTTTATGGTGTCTCTTTGGATCTTTACAACCATACACTTACTATCTACCTGGAGTTTTTTAAGACCCATGAATGAGTAGGCAATTAAAAAAATTGGGATATTTTCAATTATATCTTTACATGTCTTTTTTTCCCAACTTCTTTTTCTCTTCCTAGCCCATTGGGGTATATTGTTACATATACAGTGGGGGCATGCTTGTTAGTTTCCCAAAGGTGTCTAAGTCTCTGATAGTTTAATTTATTTTGTGTCACTATGTGTCACACTGTTGCCAGGGACCATTGAGTCAATTCAAATTATATTGTCCAAGGTACAACAGAGATAAACATTGCCTAATCCTATGCCATTTTCACAATTGTTGATATGTCCAAGTTCATTGTGGTATCCAGTATGTCAATCAATCTTGAAGGACTTCCTTCTTTTTATAAATCCTGTATGTTACCAAATATGATATCTTATTCTAGGAGCCAGCACCTCCTAATAATATAACCAAAATATATGACAGTATATGCCCTTCTAAGGAATATTCTAGCCATGAGATATTTTTATGAATCTTCTGGCAGTCCATAGTATAACTCATTTTCTTCATTTTCCCCATAATTTAAGCCTAGCAATTATTGTTTTGTCTTCTTTTTGCCCCCAAAAAGAGACTACTGAACATAACACAGTTTGGGTAAGGGACATCTTATTTTCCAAAGTATTATTTGAAAAAAAATACATTCAAGAAATCTTTTCTAGTGATAAATGTGATAAAGCATTTGATTTCTAGATAGCTTCTTTCATTAACACCAAGCTTCCAGAAGTCCAAGTATGATTCAAAAGAGAGTATAGATGAAATTACATGGTTGCTGATTCACATGGACCTTGGCTCAAAGCAGAGAATACCAGAAAGATGTTTTCTTGTGTCTCCTTTGTGAAGCCAAGGCATTGTACTGTGTGAAGCTTTGCAAACCATGAAAATAATGGGAATTCCAGAACACTTCACGGTACTCATGTGGAGTCTGTATATGATATTTGTGAACATATAACAAGGAAATACTGTCTAGATTAAAATCAGAAAAGGTGCACACCAGTGTTGTGTCCTCTCATCAAGCTTATTCATACTGTCTGAGGTGCTAGCAAATGAACAGAGAAGCTGGATTCGATGAAGAAGAAGCGGGTATTGAGATTAGAAGGCCTGTTAACAACCCACTGCATGCAGAAAACAAAACTTTATTTGCTGAAAGAGAGGACAGCTTGGGGCAATTTCTGATGAAGACCGAGGATTATAGTCTGTAGTATGGATTGAAACCCAAGGAAAAGAATACCAAAATCCTCACAACTGGTAAAATGCCAAAACTAAATTCCTTGCCATTAAGTCAATGCTGACGCATAGTGTCTCCATGTGGGTTTCTGAAACTTGAACTTTGTGGGAGTAGGAAGCCAAGTCCAATCTTTCTCTTGTGGAGCTTCTCTTCATTTGGAACAGCTGACCGGTGGATCTCAGAACAATGCATAACCACTACTCCACCAGGGCTCTGGGACCGATAGATAATTAGAGCGAGAGGTACAATTCTTATAAATGGGAAAAAAAGGTTGAAAGTGTCAAGGCTTTTGTTTGCTTGAATTCATAATTGATGTCCAAGGAAGCAGCAGTCAAGAACTAAGGGGATCCTGTGCATTGGGTAACTAGGCTATAAAGTATCTTTTTAGAGTATTGATGTTATTTTGCAGATTAAGGTGCACCTGATTCAATTGCACTATAAGTCAGCATTGACTCAATGGCAGTTCTGTTTTGGATTTCTCGTGTCTGCACAAATCTGTTGTTGAATCCTGTTAGACTCAAGTGTTTTTTATGTTGTTGTTGCTTTAAAACTCAGTTATATACCTTTTACATGCAAAATGCCTACTTGTTTTCATTTTTACAAATAATTTCTATCAATTTATCATTAATCTTGATCTGGTGAGACAAGTCAAAAAGAGATAATGTGCACAGCATATCTCAAGAAAAAAAGACTGAAAAAAGGAAAGAAATCAAGCTTTGAGTTGGAGTATTAAAGGATCTGAAGTACAAAATATTGAAATATGCAGAAAGATTAAAAGACAATTGGATAAATACACAGTCACAACATCAAAGAGAAGTAGTGAATTTCAACCATTTCAAGAGGACATGTATAATCAAACTTAATAGGAAGATTTATTAGAAAGAGTTTATATCCATACATTGCATTTATGCATGTATTTTGTAATTCATAATATACATGAGTAATCTTTCCACAGTCTCTGGAAAAAGACATTATGCTTGGTACAGTACAAGGACAAAGAAAATTAAGAACAACCTTAAGGAGATGGATTGACATAGCAGTTGCAACAGATAACTGAAATATAACAATAATCATGAGGGTAGTACAAGACTGGGCTATGATTTCTTCTGTTGTACATAGGCTAACTAATAGCCAAAACTGTGTTGACAACTCTGAACAACAATATCATGTGTTCTGAGTAAGATATATGCATTCTAGGAAGTAAAAGTCAGCTCTATGAAGATTTAATATTCTGTTTCATCACTGAATCTCCACAAGTCCTCTTGGGACTCCTCTGACCTTCTCTCCAAAGTGCAGCTTAATTATTGGCATATGGAAATCCCCACCATCAAAAGTAGTGATATATTTTGTAGGAGCTTAGCATCTGGCTTATCCAGCTATCAAGATGGGAAGATGCAACAACAATCCTTTATGTGACGACTGCTCTATATTTGGGATCAGGTACTAAACCCACTGTTGACAAGTGCACTCTGAAACACAGTTACTCTAAAGATAGAGAAGAACTGCTTCAGAGGATTTTCAAGTCTGCATATTTGTATTGAAGCACACAGACTCAATCCCTCTCACAGACAGATTGGTGCATAACAATTGCAGATATTTTTCTTTAGCAAATGGCCACTCTAACCACTGTGTCATGGGGGATTCCTAGTCAGCTACTACATTTAAATTGCCTGGGGTAAAATGCAGAAGGAAGTGGCATTTCCAAAAGACTCAGATAATCATGCCACCATGCCTGTTACACAAAGATTTTTCCTGAGCTTACAACTGTCAGAAATAATAAAGACAACCATTTCCAACTCATAGTGACCCTATTTAAGGTTTAAGAGACTGGAAATCTTTACAAATGCAGATAGGAACAGCTGGTGAGCTTGAATCAGTGACCTTGATATTAGTAGTGCAATGTTTTCCCCCATGACCTACCAAGGCTCCTTGAGCTTACAAGTAGAGAAACATGAAAAATAATGGATGGGTCAAGTTCAGTAGAGCAATACAAGCTGAAAAAGTCTGGTTGAGGCAGATCAGTTCCACTCTAGGTGATCCTGAAAACATAGAAATGCAGTAATTCTTTTCAGTAGGTAATTTTGTATGTCTATGGGGTAGTTACATAATTTCATGTCAGCTTGTTGGCTAGGTTATAGAGGTCAAGTCTATCCTGTCAATCAGGTCACAATTGATGCTTCCTGGTGGCCTTGGCTTTCTTGTGAGAATTCTGGGAGTTTTATTTTGTTTATCCTTGGAGGTAGGACACACACTCTCTCTGCTTCAAAGTCCTGCAACAAACCAATGGAGTCACAAAGACAGCTAGAGCTCTCGAGTTGGAGAAGCCACATGGAGACCTGCATCAGCTCTGATATGCTCCCGCTGCCCTTGAATCCAGGACTGGCTTGTGATCTTCCTGTATTTGACATCATTACATGTGCTGCATGAATCTAGTATGGACTTCTATCAGATATATGGGCTAATAACAAATTTATCAACTTGCTTTGAAATGAACCGAGATATTTTCTCCATATATAATCACTCTTTGATATAAAGCTCTCTCTTACACACACATGAATGTCTCTGGGTTTGTCTAGTCACCCTGAACCAACACAGCATATCATACAGCATCCTAGATGCTTAGAAGTGATCTAAGGAAGAAATATACATTAATTGATCATGCAGCACCACTTAGCTATCAGGTCATGGGCCCAGAGAGAAGGATTATCAGATGAGCAAAATTTTAGTAGAAAAATATATGAATGAATTCCCCTGAGTGACCATAAAGGGTAAGAAATATTTGTCCTCATGTCCATGTTGATTAAAAATATCTACCATAAAAGAGGTACCGAATACCCAAGTAGGAAGAATTGCATAGACCATTACATTCAGCCACTGTATGCTTTTAGTTATTCCAGTTTTATCCCAATGTATTCTTTAACAAGGTAGTCAAGGTGTCAGGGATGAAGGCAGACCCAATAACTTCATATCCCACTTCCTAGGGTTTGCCACTGTCTTCGAAATCAAAGACTCATTCTGAGATTCACTATGATAAGAGTCCTTCAAGAATACAATCAACTGGCTGAGCCCCGGTGGCGTAGTTGTTGTGCGCGGGACTGCGGCCCACTGGGATGGAGGTTCAATTCCAGCAGTGGAGCTGGGCCTCCTACTCCCACCACCGGAGAGCAGTGATGCCCCCTCCCCCCCCCCAAAAAAAGAATACAATCAACTACTTGGTGTCCTCTCTGAAAATGACCATTATTTATCTTTCCTGAGGTGAATATTTATTCATGGTGTGAATATATTCTTCTTGTACAGGTTGAAAACCCAATCCCAAAGAACCTGAACTAGAATACACAAAATTAATAGAAGAAACTTCACAAAATGAAGAAATGAGCTGAGAAAAAGAAACTCATTCAGTAAACAGAAGCTCTAGAGAATGTGTTAGTCTGGGTAGACTAGATATACCAATTCATACAAACTAATATGTACTTAATAAAAGCTTTATGTATAAAGCCAATTGAATATTAAAAAAAAATTCAGCCCAGTCCAGATCAAGTCCATAAGTCTAATTTTAGCCCATATGTCTGATATCAATCTATAAATTCTTCTTCAAAGTCATGAAACATATACAATTATGTCAAACGCAGGAATACCAAAAGCCAGAAGGAAGATAGTCTTGTGGATCCAGTGATCCTTGAAGCATCTCAGCACTGGTGTGGATCTCTACATGGGTCTTCCCGTTCCAGGGGTCCTACTGCCATCAGAATAGATCCATGTGCCTTGTCAGTAGAGAGTCTCTCAGGGAGTGATTACAGAAAAGTGTGTCTCCCACTTCTAATGGGAAAATACAGGATTTCCCCGAATCCTCAGGGGCAGGCCAGGCCCACACAGAGGCCTCATGGGCTATGACCTGATTGACAGATTAGACTTCACCCCTTCACTCTTAGTCCTCTCATGCTCCAAATTGACATCGGATTGTGTAACTACCACAGAATGATAGCATGAGAAACCATTGCTAGAATACTGAAGAAAATTTCAAAATGATCATTATACAGTCAGTTCATGGAGATATTGCTTCAGAAAAGAGCAGAAATGAGATTTCTAAAGCATGTGAATAACTTGTTACCAGAAAAAGTACAAGGAAAGTGAACTAATAAAGATGGAGTCAGAACTAATAAAATGTACTACCTTAGCACTTGTTTTCTCTTTTTACCCACATTAAACTTGTTTTCATTTTATTGATTTTTGTTCTCTTTTCAACTGAGGTCTATGCTTTATTTGATTTTGCTTTGGAGTTTTGTGTGTTTTACTTTATATAAAATCCCAGATAGGAGTGGGCTAATATCTGAATAGGTATGGGCTAGTCAACAGTAATTGGATTAAATTTGGGGGGGGGGGTTATGTTTGAGGAACCTTGGGTTGGATGGAAATGGTGAACTAATCCTAATGAGTAAAAAACAATAAGAAAATTATAATTTTTTTAAAATTATAAAACTAATAGTGATGAGGTCACTTTCACTCATATGTTTAGACTACTGAAAGGTATGATATGCCTATTATATGTCAATATGCTATTAAAATAAAAATGTTATGAGAAAAATATTTCAAAGTTGTATGTATTTGTGCATTTGTGTATGGGCATTGCCTATCATAAAAATAAGTGCAATGAATGTATTAGAATAATATCACCAAGAAATATAACAAAATAAAAAGCTCTTTATATGTTTTCCTAATTATTTCTATAAATTTTTATTTTGTTTTTTGGTAAGTGAATTTGGTGAGTTCAACTCATCATAAAATGTCAGTGTTGTGTTAGGTTTAGTTGTTTAGAAAAACAGCAACACTCATCTATGCATAATACAGAACTTTCTATCAAGAAGCACCTTTGTGTTCTGAAAGCATGCAACCCTGATGCAACTTAAGTCCTTCAGTCTGATGCTGGCCAGGGACCTCTTCAGAACTACACATCTGCAGGCTATTGAGGCATGAAAGCGAAGAGAAAAGAAAAGAGATCACAAGTCAGTGGATTCAAAGTCCTGTGTATTCATAAGTGGTGGAAACATGGCAGCTGACATAGGTGCTGACAGTTATCAGGGTCAGGTGGCCCATGGGTGGTTCCCCAGGAGGCAGTCATGGAATCCCAGCTAGCAGCAAGCAAAAGGCAAAGAGAGGCAGTTCTCAGGATTTCCCACTCTTTTACTGAAGGTCACACTTCAAGGAGATGTTGTTAGGCTATCAATGATTGACGAAATAGTCTCCACTTCTAACTGATGCACATACCATAAAAGTGACATAAAATCTAACTGCTGCATGTGTAATATCCAGTCCTTACACTAAGAAAGTTAGATAATAATTGTATTCTTGCACTAGTGATTATAAGTTATATATTTTCTTCCTTTATTTTATAGCATTTTGTGACATGTTTATGTGGATATAATTAATCTTTAAAAATGAAATAAAATAATTCAATACATATTTAATACATAGTGACTGAGTTTTAATATATAAAGAGCACAGTTATCACTCATGAGCCCCTGCTTCTATTTCTAAACTAGTTGGTTGAAGTTCACAGCAAGAAATTATGTTTTACTATTTTAAATTGTCCACATGCGAGTATATCATTTCACTCCTAACTATGAATTATTATGTTTAACAACTTAACTATCCATGTTTAAAACTAGAGATTATTGCTTCAATAGCGCTTCAGTTTTGTGAAATAAATATAATTGTACTGTAGTAGGAAAATTTTTATTTTCAAAAGTAGAAGAAAATACCAAGAAGCAAATCGTATCTATCTGCTCCACTGATAACTCTTGGGTAGTTAACTTTACACAATATGGACATAAGCTAGAAAATAAAATGGGAGATTTCATATGTCTTGATGATGGCCCCATTAATAAAAGTAACTCATAGTTTTCACTGAGGAGATGAAAATACACAAAACGGGTATAAACTAGATAATATACCAAGTTAGAACTTAATGGTGCATCCCTCTCATCTTTATCTTCCAAAAATATGAATATAGGGGAAAATAAAGGATGACATTTTCACAGTGGTTTGACAGATGGAATTATCTACTACATTAAGAATTTAAACTAAACCTCTAGTTAAGTGTTTAAGCCTGCTTGAAGTAATTTATCTTAGCTACCCAGGATAAGTATAAGTACTCAATAGTCTAAGTCAGAGATTTCCTGTTATCAAAAATGAAGTTGGAAATCATTACCTCAAGGAGTAAACTGATCAGTGGTCTAATGGATGACTTCATATGTAAAGAACAATGACGGGATTTGTAAAAGCTGGATAAGCATTACTTGTTTTTGTTTTCCAAGGAAGTTCAGCCATTGCTAAGGAGTAAGCTGTCTGGCAAAATGAAATTGCTCCCTATGATTATCCTGTCCACATTCCTTGTAACTCGCACCAAAGGACACGAAGGGAGCATGCAAAAAAAAAAAAAAAGAAGCATCTAAATGAGGAGTCCTGGTGGCATAATGGTTACAACTGGGCTGCCAACCACAAGGTCAGCAGTCTGAAACTACCAGCATTTTCATGGGAGAAAGACAGAGCCTCTTATCCACCCTCCATTAAGAAGTACAGTCTCTGAAGCTCACAGAGGAAGTTCTATCTTCTCCAGTGGGGTCGCTTTGAGTTAGCATTGACCTGATGAGGGTGAGGTTAGTTTGGTTTTAGAACATGAGTGGTTGTCAGTTTTCCCATTCAATTTGAGTAAAAGAATGACATCTTAGAAGCAGGAATAGAGCAATCCTATAGCCATGAAGAAAAAAGAGAATTAGTTGCAGAGGCCACAGCACTAACAGTGTGAGAAGTCTCAGTAGAGCAGGACCAAGAACTTGAGGGAGAACTTCAGGCTTTCTAACCCAGAGCTTGAGTCAAGCTGAGTCATTGCGACAAGAGGCTAGATTCCAGAGATAGCTTTGGGCATTCCTAACTTCCAGAATATTTGTCCAAACAGAGGCCAAGAGATATCAAGGCAGAGAGTTTGAGTAAAAGAGGAAGACAAACTGCTGGTATGACCAACAAGAGGTGGTGCTATGGACAAAACAAAAAGAAAGGAAGAAATCCCTACAATGCTTTCTGATCCTAAATCGCAGTAACTTGTCACCTTCCTTCATAGACTCAATAACTATACTTACCTGGCAGGGGAGATAGCATGATCACGAAGGTGTTTTTCCCAGGGCGAGGCTTGTCCATTGCACTCCGGATGTGCTGACCCCTGCGATGTCGCCAGATGTGGGAAACTCGACTGCACAGTTTGTGGTGGTGGGGGACTGGGTTCACGCTCTCCCCTGAGAAAGAAAAAAAAAAAGAAGGAAAAAAATAAACTCAATAACTGTGAGCAGTGTCAGTTAGTTTTGAGTGGTTCTACAATGGATTATAGAATCCAGCGCAGTTAGAGTCCCTTGGCAGAATTGACTGGTGTTGAATAGAATAAAGATGGAATGTGGTGATGTGTCAGACTTCAACTTCATAGGAAGTACTTTGGGGCAAATGGGACATTGGAGTCTCCTTCCACTTTGTGTAGCTTGTGAAAGTCAGAGATGGCCCCTATGCCATGTCACTAAGCATATAGAAATCACACTATTTCCTTCATTTTTGATAAAGGAAACATTTAACATGTGAGTTAGAGTAAGTGCTAATGGAGCTAGCTAATCCCCCCCACCCCATATTTTGAGAAGTGGATAGAGAAAGGAAGATGTGCTTTTCTAATGGAACTCTATATATTATATAGAAACATACAGAAAGGGAGAGATGGTAGAGTTTAATAAGCTCAACAAAACTAAAACATACATGTCTTCATTATATCTAGGAGTTAATGATACCAATAATGATATAAGTGAACAAAATACAATATCGGTTCATAAATTGAGTGATGAGTTTTGTCCTTTACACTACAATTTATTTGATGGCAGAAACTGATCCATTTATCCTTCAATTCTAGAAATATAGTATAAATATTTAGGTAGAAGTATCTGTATAATACATAAAATAAAGGAAGACATGAGGACAATAATTGTTCAAATAGTGAGTTGACATTGACTGATCTTCACAGTTACTATCTCAAAAGAGGGAAAACTAAATAAGTTCATAAATAGAGAGAAAATAAGGGAGAAAGCTGTCCAGGCAGAGAAATTGGTATGAGCAAAATAGTAGTCTTTTAATAAGAAGAATTTTATATTTAACAAAATGAATAGCTCTTCCTTGCAAAAGAAACATTTTACATCTTGAATATCACAAAATAGAAATCTAAAGCTGCATTTTAACAAGTTTTAGGGTTATTTTGTTTCATGGGTTTCACTGACAGGAGAGTATTATCGAAGAACTATCGTAAAATTTGTGACATAAAAGTAAAAGTTTAGAGAAAAACAAAAGAAAATTATCAAGCAAACAAAAGAAAATGATGCTTCAGCTAGAAAAAGTGAGAAAGGAATCAGAATCAAACGTTGCTATTAAGGTGATTCTAACACTTTGAGACATGGGACAAAACAGAAATGTCCCACCAAGTTTCAAAGGTTTTACATTTTATAGAAGCAAACTGCCACACCTTTTTTTTTTGTACAGTGGCTAGTGGGTTCCAAAATCCAGCCTTTCTGTTAGTCTATTAGTGCTGAAATATTGCAGCCTCGGGGAACCATTTCAAAAGAACAAAGATGTCTCAACGATTTCCTTCTCACTCCCATGGATCTCAGTCTTTGATATTTTGACTACCATAATGAGATTAAAAGTATACAAGTCTATACAATCTTTGCAGTAAACTTTTGCCTATTTTAAAATACACCAAAGGCTGCACTTCATAAAGTAATAGGCAATAGTTTGTTTGTTTAAATTGATACATGTGCTCTATCTTTACATCTAACTGTTGAAGTATACTGTAATAAAAGACAAAAGCAACTCATATAAAAGACCTCACTTTGCTTTATTTGTCTTTTGTTTTTACTCCTCATTTTTGTACTTAATTAAATCCTTTAAAATTATTTATTTGAAAATGTGACTTTCATTGTTCTTTAACAAGCTGATCCTATATTACAGGGAGAAGGAAGGTGATTGGTGCCGAATTTGTGGAAATGGAAACAGAAATTTCACCAGGGATGGGGAAAACATGCTGAAAGTGTGATGGTAATTGGTTTGACTGGTGAAGGTAGACTCATATTTCTGCACGTAAAACCAAGGATTGAAGCAGTGAAAGACCAAGGCATGTAAAGCAGGAGAGAGGAAAGTGCATCTCAAATATAAATGTGCCAAGGAAAGTTACTTACTCTGACAAAGGGCACAGAAGGGCATCATTCAGGTGAAAAAGCAAGCAACCATCATCATCAATGTCAAAAATCAATTAAGAATTTAACATGTTTGAGATGCTGAGCTAAGGACTTTAAATGCTTTATTTTGTTGAAGAGCCCTATGGCATAGATTGTATATAATAATGAGAAATTAAAGATTTATTAGGAAAAATTATTCACTTAATTTATGCTATTACTAAGTAGCCAAGCTAATATTTGAATTCTTATAGCTATTCAGAATCTCAATTCCTGACTTAGACTGCATTCTCTAAAGAAGCAAAATCATTGAAGCATATATACGTACTGTGGTAGTTACCTAATCCGGTGTCAATTTGACGACTGAGAGTGTAGGAGTGGAGTCTAGTCTGCCAATCTGGAGATAGCCAATGAGATCTCTGTATGGGCATGGTTTTCTTCTCTAAGAATTCTAGGAAATGTGGCAATTCCTTCTTGGAGGCAGAGACACTATCTCTCTTGGCTCAGTCCCTCAGAGATGCTTTACTGACAAGATGCCAAGCTGACTCTCTATCAGACATCCTAAAGGAAAAGCCACATGGGCTTGCCCTGATGGAATCAGACCTCTGAAGCTGGAAAATCCACCCAGAGATGCCAGGGTTGAGATGCTTGGGAGGACATGGGGAGACTCCTGTCAACTCTTTGATGTTTCTGCCACCACTGGGTGCACAAGATTCTGCACCCACTGATCTGTGATTGTCCTGGCATCATTGCACGTGCTTCATCTGTCTAAAGAGGACTTATGGATTGGTATCAAACATATGGGATAATGACCTTGGAATGGACTGGGTTGGGCTGTTTTTCTCAATGTTCAATTGCTCTTGCATATAAACCACTCCCTTAAACACATATGAATGTCTATGGATTTGTTTCTTTAGTCTACCTGGACTAACATATGTACATATAGAAAGAAAATATATCCAGAGCATAACTCACAAAGATGTGCAGTTGAGCAAAATGTGCTTGCTAGTGTTTTTTTTTTTTTTTTTGCATCACTGCCCTGGTTATGGGAGTAGGAGGCACTTACTAGTATTTTATTGAATATGCCAGGGCTCTCAGTTGTGTGTTCCTTAACACACTTGAAAAGAATGGGAATGTCAGGACATTTCATTGTGATTTTGCAGAACTCAAACAAGGATCAAATGGCAATTGTGTGAAGAGAACAATGGAATATTAGATGGTTTAAAATCGGAGGTGGGGCAGGGCGGAGCAAAAAACAACTGATGGTTTAAAAATCCCAAAAGATGCTCTTCTTGGTTGTATCCTTTCACTAAAATCCCAAAAGATGCTCTTCTTGGTTGTATCCTTTCACTGTAGTTATTCAAGCTGTATGCAGAGCAAATAATCGGATAAACAAATGTATATGAAGTGAAATGTGGTATTAGGATTGGAGGAACATTATTGCCAATCTATAATGTTGAGATGAAACAGCCTTGCTTGCTGGAAGCAAGGGGAATTGAAGCACTTACTAATGAAGGTCAAGTACTGCAACCTTCAGTGTGGATGAAGACTCCATGCATTGAAGACCAAAATCCTCACAATGGGACCTGGATAGAGTGTCATGAGAAATGGGGAAAAGGTTGAAGCTGTCAAAGATTTTGACTTTCTTGGATTCACAGTCAGTTCTCATAGAAGCAGCAGTCAAGAGACCCAACGGCAAGGTGCACTAGGTGAGCCTTCGGCACAAGGCTTCTTGAGAGTTTTGAAGAACTACCAGGTCACTGAGGACTAAGGGGAGGCAAATTTTAGTCATGGTATTTTCAATAGACTAATATGCTTGAGACACTTGTGTCAAGGAATAGGTCTATGTCTCCCATTAAAACAAATATCTTAATCCCCAGAAGCATATGATCACAGGAACAGGAGAGGAATACATTGCGAGAGGGTCGCTCAGAGTAATAGTGAATGGTGTAGCTCCCCTATCCATGCCTTGGTGTGGGGCCCATAAATCCTTGCTGTTGGAAAAATATGCACCATATATATGAGACGATCAGGGGGCCTGATGATATAGTGGGTTATGCGCTGATTTATGAACCACAAGATGGGCAATTAAAAAACACCAGTCATTCCATGGAAGAAAGATGAAGCTTTCTCCTCATAAACAGCGACAGTCTCCGAAACTCAGAGAGGCAGTTCTCTTCTGTCCTGTTGCGTTGCCATAAGCCACAATTGACCTAATAGCAGTGAGTTTGTTTGTGAGTTTGTTTGAATTCGATATTGGTTTAGAGGATATGCAGCCTCCAGGAGAATTTTAATTGAATCTTGAAAAGTGTTTGTCATGTGAACTTTGCTTCTACTGAATATATTCATGAATTTGTTAACAAGAATAATCTCCAAAATATCTGCAAAAAATATTGGAGAGCTTTCACTGTTTCATCTTTCTAAATGAGTCATCAAATTGAAAATACAGTAGATTTTAATACTAAACTAAGGCTACTTTTAAACAGTTTCTTTGAAAATTATAACCTTACAAAATAGAATATAGGTTTTTCTATATGATATACCTTTAAGAATTCTAAGACTTCATCTAATATATTTTGAACATACTATCAGGAGGAAACCTCTCAGAGAAGAACATTATACTTTTTAATATAGAATGTCAGCAAAGATTAGGACACTTTTGATAAAATGGATTGATATAATAACTGCAAGAGCCTCAAAACTACTACTGCTGGTCCTTGGGGTCCTCAGAACCTGCTTACCAACATCATGACCTGGGAGTCATCCCTCTCTATACCCATCAACTAGAGTCTTGTTGCTCAGCCTTCCTGCTTTGTGGTTCATCAGCTCTGGGAGCTAAGTGAGTCAGAAAAGAGAGGAGAGCAGAGGAGAGGATCATCTGACCCATGTCTCAAACACCTTTTTGATATAAATTTTCATACATTAATCAAAAACCAGTTTTGCTTCCCTAGAGGACCAGTCCTGTATCCATCACGGCCTTCTTTAATGACTGGTGCCTCCCAATATACTCAAAATACATAAAATCCTTCCATCCACTCATGTTAGGAGCATTCAGGCTGGATTTCTTTCATTACCTATTTGCTTGTTCTTCTCCCAGTCCATGATTTATACTCTCTTCTCCCACAACACCATGATTCAAAGATCTTTATTATTTTTGTCTCCCTGTTCTTTGTCCAGCTTTCATATGCATATGAGGTAACGGTAAGTATTCTGGTTTTTGTCATGTATACCTCAACTCTCAAAGTGACAGTTTTGTTTGTTCTTAACTCTAAAGAATATTTGGCAGTGCATTTTCCAAGTAAAATACATTTCCTTACTTTTTGAATGATGCTTCCAAGGACATTTATTATGAACTCAACTGAATTATTTTACAATTCAGTGTTTTCTCACTGATGCTATTTATTTGTTCATTTGTAAGTATTTGTATTTTTTTCATGCTGTGTTGTAATCCATCCTGAAGACTGCAGTCTTAATCTTCATCAGTTGTTTAAAAGCTTTTCTTTTTCAATAAAAGAAGGGAATGCTGTTACATCTCCATTTTTTCTAGTGTTTTCCCCAGTGCTATTGCCATATTATTCTTCAGATTATTTATTTGTCTACATGTTGAATAATAAAGTGAAAATTCACAGCCCTGACACACACTTAGTCCTGGTTCTGTTGGAGGACTGCCTTTGGTCTATGTATAAGTTCTGTATGAACATGATCAATTTTTTTGGAATTCCTATTTCTGTAATGCCCTTCATAATTAGGTTTTATGCACAGATTCACACATGTGAATGTCTTTGTATTAGTGAATAAAATAGGTAAATTTTTTTCTAGTACATTGTTTTCAGGCCAAATCAGTCTAATACCAGCAATGATATCTCCCATTCTATATTTTCTATTTAATCTAGTTTGAATTCTAGTTGTGTCAGATTTAAACTATTTAAAACTTATTGTCAGCTAAATTTTACTTACATGCGACAATGATATTGTTTGATAATTTATGCATCCTGTTAGATGCTCTTTCTTTGTAATCAGCCAAAATATGGATCTCTTAAAATTAGTTGGCCATATATAGACAAATGAAAATGTCCAGCACTATATCCTTTAAGATGTTGTGAATAAAGTAGCTCTAGTCATTATAAGCTTAAAATATTTAATTTCACCTTCTCTAGAAAGTGACTTAAGGTATATTTAAAATTATAGAGTGCATTTATTTCTTAAAGTGTTATAAAATTGATTTAAAGGAAAAGCAAATTTTCTGGAAGGTAAAATCATCAGAATGATGAAAGACCACCCAGTCTATCCTACTTTCCTTCCAGTGAGGTTTTTTGCTTCCAGTCTTCCCATCTTTATTTCCTGCTTCATCAATTTGGATGCACAGAAATTGGTAAAAATCTCTCATTTTTGGAATTCGTGGTTGGAAAGTAGTGTGAAAACTAATGGCAGCAAATAATCTGTCTTGTAAGCATATGAATATTACTACTAACAGTGTTGTATTTCAGGATAGATTTTGTGTTGCTCTTTTTGGCGATGTGCATGACATAATTCCGCTTCAATTTGTAAGTCTCACCATAGTTCACATTATGATTTTCATATTTAAAATGTCTAATGCCAGTCTATTTCAGTTCGGCAAATATTGATTTCAAGTGTTCCTTTTCACTTTTGATGATTTCTAGTTTTTCTAGAATTACCCATTTTAAATTCTATGTTCCAATTATTCATTACTGCTATCCAAGGACACTTATCAGTTTGAGTCATGCTACTTCCCCTAATGGAGATGCCGACAATTTTGCTCCATGTACATCATAAGCATTCACTGTGTTTTGAGAAGGCAGCTGTCTTCACATGCATTTGGAGTGTCTTCCAATGGAAAGGGCTCATCATTTTGCGGTATGTTAAAAAAAATGTGATTTTGTTATTCAAGGGTTTCTTTTAGCCCCACTTTTTTGTGGTAGTCCCCACACAGACCTCTAAGTCTTTCTTTCCAGATTTTGTGAGTCTGGAATCTCTGCTTATAAATTTGTCCAATAGAGGTGACCCTGCTGGTGTTTGCATTACCAGGGCCGTAGCTTCTAGAACTTTAGCAACATATACATAGAGTAGGATGCATTGACGGGGAAGTGGTCATTTGTCTCTCTTCCTTTCATGGAAGAAATACCTTTTGCCAGATTTTCATGGACAAAGGCAATATCTTTTCAATTATAGTACCTTTCCAAACTTATGTCCTATAGTTGTTAAATAGATGATTATCCTTTGAATGAGAAACCACTTTTGAAATGAGATTTATGATCATAACTGATACTTCCCTTTCTTTAAAATTCGGTGCTTATGGTGTAGCAATAATATGATTGAAATATTTACTTTTTCCTTGAACAAAAGTTTAAATATATTTAAATTATAAGGTTTTTTTCATTCTAAAGCGTACTATAAAAACTGACTGTGTCAGAAAATGTACTCTAGAGAAATAAAACCAGGACACTAGTAATTCTCTTTATATATTTATATAGAGAGAAGGGTATATAAGATAAGAAACAGTTAGCTAATCTATAAAGCAGTACAAATTACTTGGTGCAACTCACTTGTGTGAGACAGCTAGAAGACTGGCAGTCCTTCAAGCCTTGAGGGCCGCTGAGTAGTCCTCTGTAGAGCAATTCAGGCTATCTTGGCACAGGCAGCAAACAGAACAGCAGGTCACCAATAGTCAGCCAGATGACAGAGTGCAACAGTCTCCAGCTCATGAGATGTATATCCCAGGAGCATGGTGAAGTAAGACTTGAAGGAACCTCAACTCAGAGCTCCACAATCCATGATTAGGTGTCCCATTGGGTAGTGTTGCTTAGAGGTCGAGGCACAGGATGAACAAGGCAGCTAGCTGGTCCAAAGATCCAAAAGCAAGAGAGAGGGCAGGACTTGCTGAGCCCTTCCTATCTCTGCCCTTCAATTCATCCCGTGTGTTCATTGGCTGTGCTGTCACAACAGACCTACTTATCTTCTGTGGCCATGTTGGCATAACAAACCTACCCATCACACTGACCTAAATGAAAAAATAACATTTCAAATAATGCCTTGGTAAGAATTCAGGTAAAATAAAGAAGAGACTCAGAGGAAAAGAAAGAACAAATGGTGAACCATAAAACGTCTTGCTGGAAAACTCCTGAGAATGAAAATCTGGAGCAAAAAAAAGGAGGTGGGGGCTCCTTAATACTTAAGGGATGAGTGAGTATGAGAGGGAAAGAGAACTTACATACATCACCTGGGAATAAGGCAGGGCAGGAAAGATATAAAAAAATTTTAATAGGAAGCAGTCCAAGAATGTATAATTACATTTGCTGATAAGAGGGCAGTGGGTTTCAGGTGGGCAGCAAGATGCACAGAATGCATTATTATTGGAGTATGTGATGGGATTATGTAATTAAAAATGAACCTGTTATAAGTTGTTGAATTTGTATCTGAGTGGCTGTGTACAATATGTTGCCCATCCCTGGACCAGGAGAACTTTAAACCCAAGAGTATTTGTCTTCTAAAAACATTTGCAATTGCAGAGGAATAGCAAAATGAGAACCACCATTTCTATAAAAATAGATAATGAATAAAATAGCAATATAATAGTAATTAATCATCCACAAAATCAGTTGTAAAACAGCCTTGTCATTCTTACTTCTAAAGATCTTTTTGGCTGTTTTTCATCCCGTTCAAATTTTCTCTTTCATCTGACAGCCCATGTTATTTTGTATATTTTTAATCAACACCAAATTAGAAACATAAATGTTTCAGTCTCCCTTACTCATTGACCAGCTTTCATGTGCACATAGGATTATTCCAATTACCATTGCTTGGAACCAAAGCCATCAATTCTCAGAAACCTTGCATACAAAAGAGTGAACCTTTGCCATTTCCACACCACCCTTACAGTGATTGTCTTGCAACTCATTATCACATCTGAACTCATTGCCACTGCATTAGTCCCTTTAGACCAGGGTCTTCCTATTTTTCAGTGATCCTTCACTTTATCAGGCATGATGTCTTTTGCCAGGGACTACTACCCAGATAAGATGCTCAAAGTCTTGAGACTCAGTCTTACAATTCTCCCTTTGAAGGACTATTGTAACCACTCATCCCACGTAGATTGTTTGATCTTCTTGAAATCCATGATTCTTTCAACATTCTTTGCCAAAATCATAGTTCAAAGCATGAACTTTTTTCAGGTGCACCTTATTTAATATCCGTTTTTCACATGCATATCAAGTGGTTGGTAATGCCCTGGCAAGAGTTCTTATAGATTAAAAAATCAAAACAAAATCAATTTATTATCATTGAGTCAATTCTGACTCATAGAGATCCTATATGACAGGGTTTAACTGTAGCACTGTGCCTGAGACTGTAAATCTTTACAGAATTAGAAATTTTCATCTCCCTCTTATGGCAGTAGTTGGTGGTTTGAAGGCTGATAATCTTAATATTGCAGATTCAAATACTGGCATATGAATATCCTTGATACCAAAGCAAAGTTTTTTCCCTATTTCTAAGCCCAGGAAAGTTTAATATTCACTTTTTTCCAATTTCTCTTTTGGTTTTTCTTTCTCCCAGTTTTTATTTATATGAGAAGTTTTCTATAAATTCACGCAACTTCCATTGCCTTTTCATTCAGTTTTCCACAATTGCTTCTTAACTCCATCTTATTGATTTCAATTTGCTTCATTGTCTACTGACTATATTAAAAGAGGACAACTAGGTTTTTAGTGTCTGACAGCATGGAGCATGAGAAGTGCTGTGAGAAGATGTAAAAAGAATGAAATGAAATGAAAAAATGAAATGAAAAAAACCTCTTTGATCCTGAGGTTTCAATCAGATACAATAACTAAAGATATTTGGAGACTGCCTTTATTTGAAATGATAATATTTGAATATTTTGATGAAAAGTAGGTACCCCACTATTAAAAGATATATCTGGAGTCTTAAAGCCTTGAAGGTAATCAAGCTGCCATGTAGCTCATAAACAACAAAGTCCACATGGAAGAAGCACACTAGAGTGTGTGACCACAGGTGTCAAAGGGTTCAGTAATCAGGCATCGAAGAACATAAAATCATATAATGGTGTGCCCACCTTCACATTGGGTTCACTGAAGACAGATGTATGCATAAGCAAATGTGGTAAATAAATGTGGTAAATAAATGTGATGATGTCCAGCTATCAAAGATATGGTTTGGGGATCTTAAAGACTTGAAGATAAACAAGCAACCATGTAGCTCACAAGCAACAGAACCCATGTGGAAGAAGCACGTAAGTCTGAGTGACTATTATGTGTTAAGGGATCAGGTATCAGGCATCAAAGAACTAAAAATTACATTATTGTAAATGAGGGGGAGTACAAGATGGACCTGCAGTTCATCTGTAGGTAACAGACTTCTTACAGAGGAGTCATAGGGAGGAGACGAACCCATTAGGGTGGAGTGTAGCAATGACCAAGTGCACAACTTTCCTCTAGTTCTTTAATGCTCCCCCTCCCACACACACACTTCAATGATCCAATTCTACCTTACAAACTCTGCTAGACCAGAGGATGTACACTGGAACAGATAGGAGATGTAAACCGAGCGAATCCAGAACAGTTGATTCCTTCAAGAAAGTAATGAGAGTGATGATATCAGGAGGGTGGAAGAAAGGCAGGGTAGAAAAGGGGAACTGATTATAAGGATCTACTTTTAACATCCCTGGGGTAAGAACAATGGGGAAGAGGGTGAAGGGAGACATTGGACAGTGTGATATATGACAAAGTAATAATAATTTATAAATTTTCAGGTGTTCATGAGGGACAGGGGAGCAGAGATGTAGAGGAAAATGAGGAACTGATGACAAGGGTTTAAATAGAAAGAAAATGTTCTGAGAATGATAATGGCAACAGAAGTACAAATATGCTTGACACACAATGGACTTATGTATGGATTGTGATAAGAGTTGTATGAGGCCCCAATAAAATAATTTTTTAAAAAGGATAGACTTGAATGTTGGACAATCAAAAAGAAGTTTGATGAACCAGGGGAGGAAGAAGAAGAAGAAGAAGAAGAAGAAGAAGAAGAAGAAGAAGAAGAAGAAGAAGAAGAAGAAGAAGAAGGAGAAATACATATGGATTAAGCCTCCACTGAATTATGGGTTGGAATTTGGGTTAATGCAGATATACTTAGGTTAAAATTTAACATCTTATCATTTTTTCATTTTGGTTCATTTTATGTCTTTTCTAGTGTTTAATAGTTTCTGATTCTCTTTTATTAGTTTTTTTCTATGTTATTGTTGTGAGTTGTGTTGTTACTTGGGTGCTTTCGGGTGTTTCCAAATATGAAATACAAGATAGATGCATCTTTAGGGAGAGCAAATGCATTAATTATTTCTTGTGAGTATGCCAGGAGATCTTGAGGAAAATGCAGAGCTAATCACAATGAGTGCAAGAAAGAAGAAATATCTCCAAAATTGATTGTGATGATTGTACAGTTATTCTTGTTCTTATTATTAAATTATTGAATTGTATGACACGTGAATTGTAATCCAATAAAGCTGTTTTAAAATAAATAAATGAAAGAAAAACTTTGAATTTAAAACAAATACATGGTGGCAAATTCTGCTAGCTTCTTGTGCAATATTGATTCTTCCCTTATGTGTCATAGATAGCACCTTCTTCTGTAGCATTACGCTGCCAGCCAATGACAGATAACTTTCCCACACCACACCATTTCTTCAAGAACATATCAACAGTGGCTATGCATTGCTTATGTGTTGGGCTGCTAAGCACAAGGGCAGCATTCAAACCACCAAACCGGCAGTCAATTAGAAGAAGGCAAAGGAGACTCTCTTCTACTCCTGTAAAGAGTGAATAGTCCTGCACAAACCCAGGGCTGTTCTTCCTGTCCTATAGGGTGCCATGGAGTTGGAATCAATTCGATAGTAGTGGTTTTATTCTTTAAGTGTTTAACAAGATAATCTGTCTCATGGCAACCCTATTTGCTTCAAAATGTAGCAGTCTTCCATAAAGACTTTATGGCAATGACCCCTTAGAAGCAAATCAATAGGTGATAGAGGCACTTCGGGGAAGGTTCCACCCCAAACACTTAACCATTTATACCACCCAGGGACTATTTTGGATAGTTAAAACCCATATAGAATAAACGTTCCACATGCAAACATGCTATTCATTAAGTCCCATATGATAACGCTATAAACCAAAGTATCATAAGGAGCATATTGAAGAGTTTTAGGAAAATACTTTTAAACAAGTGAACAAAACATTTTACTGTGAATTAGAGAAGACTTAGAGAGCAGAACACCAGTTTTATATTCAAAGTTCATAAACATTTTGTTTCCATTTATTCACCGCAGTCTTCATTGTAACATCACTAGCCCACTTCCTCCCCGTTTCCTGTTTCCATTCTTCCTTCTTTCCTAACCCTCTGAATTAACATTATCCTCTCCTGCAGTTGCCTTCTTCTACCTCTTTCTGGTTGTCATGTTCATGAGAGACTTGAAACCAGCAACATCCTCCATCCATGAAAATAAAGTAAGCACCATAATAAAAGCTGAAGCATTAACACTGATGAGTTAATACAGTTGCTACGTTTGCTCTAGGACATCCACGTCAACATTTACATGAAAAAGAAAATAGCTATCATTTTGTTAAGGCTCTGTACTCAGCTTCTATTGCATGTACCTGGATCCAATGTTTATTGATTCACCTGAGAGGTAGGTACATGTTGCGGTTCTCAAAGAAGAGCATGGGTTGTTCAAATCATTCTAAAATAAAAAATTGGTCCTAACACATGACACTGATAAGGTTGATTATTTGGGAGCCTAGCCAAGAGTTTATGAGTATGGAAGGACAAAGCGTGGAAAAGCAAAGAAAAGGAATACCAAGAGAATTCAGCATAGCAGCTACTTCTCCATATATGTAAAGATGAAAGTGAGAACAAAGAAATAGAATATCAGGAAGTAGTGTTTTAAAAAGTAAGGAGACTATAAGCATGCTTAAAAATGTTTGTGGAAAATTTAATTTAAATTTCTCCTTTTTCAATGAATGATTGGAAGTCTTCTTGCCTATTAGAGAACAGAAATCCAGTATCTTTTTGTGGTGGCTTAGTAATTTAACTTCAATTGGCCGACATATTGATATTTCAATAAAAGGTCAATGGTTGAGCTCTACCAATTTTGAATCTAAATAAGTCAAAATTTCATTACTAGTCACTGAGTAAACACCTTTTCCTGTGGAGTCTGGGTAAAAAGTTTGCAGAGTGTATGCTTAGAATTTATGTCAATTAGAGATTTCTGTGTGATGATAGGAGTTGAGGCCAAAGTGTCAATCAGGTTGTAGCCTGATTACCCCTCCTTGAGGGTAAGTTCTTTTGCATAAGAGAGGGATCCTAAGAAGAGTCAAGTTCCCTTTTACCATGTCCCCTTCTGCTGGAGTAGATCCTGCAGCTGGTTCATTGATCCCTTGTTGTGTCATTTGCTGATTCCAGAACATATCACCAGACTGTTTACCTTTCTCAGTGGACCTCCAATTCATTTACCTTTGCACCCACCAGCCTGTGTCCCTCTTGCTTCATCAACCTGCTCCCTGTTTGTCAGTTTCCACAGCTGTATGCGATATAGATGCCTGCAACTCTCATAAGACCCATATGCTTCAAACTGGACTGAACATACATATTTCTACCAATGTGCAGATGATTTTGTGATATCTCTTTCTAAAAATACACAAGCATAATTGGTTTTGCTTCTCCAGGGAACTCAATCTAACAGAGAAAGACAATGATTGGATTCACCTGTGAGCGATTAGTAAGACTGTTGGATTGACATCCTGTTGAAATAAAATGAGTTCTCTGAAAACAGGATGGGGAAATCTCCTAACAGACAGAGGTCAGAGTGGAGCATGACCTTCAGATCCTATATCTTATTTGTTATCATCTGCTGAATCTTAAATCATTTGACTTGATTTCACCAAATTTTGTGTCCTTAGGGATAAAAAGTATCCTCCTAACAGACATCTCAGTTTTGAAATGTGTTTCAGTATGAGGCATTTTTTCTACATTGTAAGGTCTGAATGGCCATCCTATCTACTTTATGAACCTTGGGATAGAAGGGAGCTTAATCAAGGGAGAAGATGATGGTTCGTGTTAATGCTAAAGGTGATGAAGTAGCACATCATTTTTCAGAAGTGGGGCATTTCAGATCTATTTGGTGGTCCCCATGTTTGAAACCATTTTTAAAATTAAGTTTAATGAAAAATGTGGTATCAGAAGTAGGATTCAAACTCAGATCTCCATGGGAGAACATTTAGTATAAGGAGTGGGGCTCATTGCAATGGCTCCAGGCTCATGGAAGCGTGAAGTTTAGTGAGAGAAAGAATAAAAAGTGCATGGGACATAAAACATTAGGCCCTTAGAGCAGTTGCTCTGATTACTGTTACTTATAATGGATGTAAGGAATGATACAGTGCAGTATCACTGAGAGAGGAAAGGCTGTTTCCTGTGTGGTCTTGAGGACAATTCTGCCTTTTAATGCCCTGAATGATTCATAAGAGGCCCATGTCTTCCTAATCCATCCTACCATAGGCCCAGGTCATATGTTCTTAAACAGCTATCATCTAGGGTTGGAGAAGAAATGATTAAATATGAATATTATTTGAAAAGTTATGGGCTATGAGTTTATTTGACTGCACTTTTTATAAAGAATATTTCTCCCACATTGATATTGAATTAGTATTGAAAAAAAGCAGTAGATTAATTATGCTTACAAGAGCTTATAAACCCACCTATAGCATTTATTTGTTTAGATATGCTAAAAGAGGAGTTATTTTTTTTTCTAAAAGAAATGGCAGAAGGCCTAAGAAGAAAAATCTTTTCACAACCTAGAATGATAGAGAGAATAGGTGATATATATTTGAAGGGAGTATCTACAGTAAAAAGAGACATTTTTTAAAAAGTTTGAGCAAGCAAAATTTGTCATTAATTAATCAATGCAGAAAAATCAGAGCTCGTGAGAGAAAGTTCCATTCTAGGACTAAAATTTAAAGGAGCCAGCATGCTTGGTGTGCATGTTATGGTAATGCACGTACTGGCTAAGAAGTTTGGACCAGCAATGACAGGATTAACTTATGAGTAATTGTTAATGGGATATTTGTGTTGCCATTGTTGCCATGATGCTCTCTATAGCACAAGACCTCAGAGAACCGGAAGAGACCTCTACCAGAAACACCCAGGAGTAGAACACATCCTCTGGACCCTAGGATCCTCACACTCTGAACACCTTTGATGCAGAAAACAGCCATCGACATGCGGGAAGTGACAGAAGAGTAAGAAGAGAACAGAAACCAAATCAAAGCACAGATTTGGGGATTTCCTAGTTTTGCCCATACAGCAAGTCAATCTGATTGCTTTTCTGTAGGAAGCTGGATTATGCAGCAGGGCACCACTAAGAACTTAATTGGGGAATCTGGTCTTCTCCCCATGGGAATGGAGCTGAATATTTTCCATTATGGCTTGCTAGAGTGGGGAGTCAACTGGGCAATTAATTCAGAGAGTGGAGTTCATGGAGTGAGAGCTTGAACTGAATAACTTTAGCTGAGCTAGCCAACACAATGAAAGGTGCTTAGAGCATTACGTAGTGGTCCTGTCAGCACTTTGTAAAAAGTACGGAGAGAAAAACTGTATCTTGAGCAGTTTTCGCCTACATTTTGACTTGTACGCTATTACAAAAGACCCTGTTTATGTCCTCTCTGTGTTTCATGAGGCCATTCCAATTAATTATAAAAGTTTGTTGTGGAAAAAGTAGGCTGCTGTGAATGCTAGAGCACTACTACATGGCATGACCATTCTTTGTTCTTGACTTTATGTTCCCTGTGGCAGTTAGATTTGGTGTGCACCTGTAAGATGATGAGGGTGGTGTTTAGCCTGCTCATCAGGTTCCATCCTGATGGTGACTCCTTCTGGGCACGACCTTCTCATAGAGTCCTGGGAAGCTCGACCCTCTCTCTGACTTCACCTTCCCGCTGTCCCTGATTGCTGTCAGAGTCACCACTTTTGGGTCCTCATGATCTTCCTGCCTTCTGCATCATTGCAGATGGCTAAGTGAGTATGAAGAGTGACTTAAGGATTAGTATCAGACTTAAAAACTTGATTTGGAGTGGGCTGGGATATCTCCCTGATACATAACTGCTTCTTGGTACAAAGATCCACCTGACACATATGAGTGTCGCTGAGTTTGTTTTTCTATCCAACCCAGCTTAACATATACCCTGAGCAAGATTTCTTTGCAGCTTTAGTAAAGTCTCCAATAGACTGAGAGATTTGTAAAAGGGTGCAAAAAATCCCCTAAATGAAAGTAAACTTTAATTTTTGAATGGTACATCATAAAAACTAGTAAAAATTCAATTCTGAAAGAATATAGTTTATAGGAAAATAAAGCTCTTAAGCTTTTAATTTTATTTAAAGGGAACAAAATAAGAAGATGGCAAGATGACTGCCTGAGAACAACCATGGGGATATCTACTTGGCTACTATGAGAGAAGCTTGACTCGCAGGGACACCCTGCACTTTCTGACAGGGAGAATCTTAGTCTAAATATAAGCAGGTGCAAATTGCTTCCAGTGGGAGAGCAGCAATGCTGATGGAAACATCCCCCTTTATCGCTGGCCAGCACCATGAGGCGCTCTGTGAGCACCACTTATCTGCTTCTCAGCCAATGGGCCTAGCCCTTAAGGAAACCTGACTAGCTCTATTTCTTAAATCACTGGACTCTGGGAGATAGCAACGAGTGGGCAGCAAGTTGCAGACAGAATTAGTGCTCAACTTTAAAGTTTCTCTTATGTATTTCCCTTCCTCTTTCTCTCCTATTTATTTCTCTGCAGCCCTCCCCTCCCCATTAGCCTCACTTCTGCTACACACCATCCATGTGATGGTACAGGGTTACACAACCGAACAGCAGGATTGTCTTCATTCACAAGGCAGTTTGATGTCTACTTTATATTGCTTTTTAAAAAGTGTGCTTTAGTTCTATCATTTTATTATGGATTTCTCTTTCATTTCCTTATTCACTGCCCTCTTATGATGAAGCTCCCAATTCATATGAGTCTCAATATAAAAACAAGAGTTCTTAGGACAGGACCCTGCTTGGTATCACTGAAGATATGGAAGACACAGTGATAGAAAAGAACAGTGTCTGTGGTCGTAAAGGTTTATCTTCAAACAAGAAGTTATGTAAGAGAGGCAGCATATGAAGGAAGCACTCCAGCTTGTGTCATCCAAGAACTTTAAATAAATGTATCTAAATCCAGAGGAAGGAATGATACCTGCATTTAAATTATGAATGTATGATTTTCAGAATGCCATGGATGACAGTGGAAGCCCCAAATCTGTTTCGCAGTCCACACATGGACTAAAGTTGAAGAGGATCAGGTGACTAGTCAAGTGATATAAAAGTTGCTTTTGGTGGCAGTTGCCATTAAGTAGGTTCTGACCAACAGTGATCCTATACATAACAGAAGGAAACAATTCCTTGTCCTGCAACATCCTCATTGTGCCTTGGCCAGAGTCCATGATTGCAGCTGGTGTCAATCCTTCTTCTTGATGGTCTTCCTTCTTTCCACTGCCCCTCCATTTTACCAATCATGAAATCTGTCTTCAGGGATAGGTCTATCCTGACAATATGTCCAAAATATATAAGAGGAAACCCTACCATGTACTTCTAAACTCAATTATGACAGATGCAATTAAGCTAAAATGTCACATTCTATCATTTGATCATGCTTTCAACCCATTTTAAAGTTGTCTCCATTTTTTAAAAATAACATGGGAAAATACATGTGGACTAAGCCTCCAGTGAACTCTCTCAAACCATAAACTAGGGATGTTTATATCTTTGCAATCAGTAAGAGTACATTGGCAGGTAAATTATGGTAGATAGAGATAGGTTAAAATTTAGCACCTTATCATTTACTCTCACTTTTGACTCACTTTAACTTTTTCTAGTTTTTATTATTTTCTGCTTTATTTTCAGCTGAAGTTTTATTGTTTCACTTTGTTGTTGTCAGTGTTTACTTGTTTATCTATATATGAAATACATTATAGACAAATTGATAGACAGTAACTGGATTAATGGTTTATTTGGATATATCAGGAGAGGTTGGGGGAATGGAGAACTAATATCAAAAAGTAAAAGAAAGAAGAACATGTCCTAAAATTGACATGTTTGAATGATTGAATAACTCTTTTTTTTAATATGATTGAACCAATAAATTATATGTTAGGTGAATTATAAGCCAGGAAACTTATCAAAAATAAAGTTTGGTTGAATTATTGCCAATACGTCTTTTTTTAAAAAAAGAGGAAGGAAACATGTCATTTAATTTAAGATATTTTACTTCTGTTACCATGAAGATGGTTTCAGAAAGCACTTCAAAATTTAGAAGTCTGTAAGGTGACATCGAATATTTCTTGGATTCACAGTTGAGACATAAAAATTACATAGCAGATAGAGAGCAGTATTAAGAAATTTTGAGCAATTCAAATATTTTAGCATCATGGATGTTTGTATTAGTTTAATGTGACTTTGCATCTATAAAAATTGAATTGACAAAAAATGTGTCATAAATATACTTACAATCTTTTCCCCCCAAAGTGAAACAAAATACCAAAAATAAGCCAGCTGCTAGTTTATGTAACACCACATTAAAATAACGCAAACACCCTCACAATTACTCATATACTTCAGTCCACTCCTGCAGCCACCAGGTCATTCCATCTCACGGAGAGCTTTCCTCTCTTCTGCTGCCCCTCAACTTTATCCAGCTGGATGTTCTTCTCCAAGGACTGATCTCTCCTGACAACATGTCCAACGTATGTCAGGAAACGGCTCATCAGCCTTGCTTCTAAAGAACATTCTGGCAGTGTTTCCAAGGTAGAATGGTTGGCTCTTTTGGCTGCCCATGGTATCTTCACTATTCTTGGCCGGTGCCAGACATCAGATGCATTGATTTATCTATGTCCATCCTTATTCAATAGCCAACAAACAGGGCTATGTGGCAACTGAAAAGACAACAATTGCGATCTGCTAGACCTTAGTTCTCAAAGTAGCATCCTAGCTAGAGGTCTTGTGCAGCATATTTACCTAATGAGAAACATCATTTGAAAAAACAAACAAGCAAACAAAACCACCTCATTTAATCTGATGGCTGCTGAAGAAGACCCCAAGAAGTCGGAGGGACACAGTGGCTACAACAGTGGGTTCAGGCATAAGAACCTTTGGGAGGATGGTGCAGGACCAGGCAGTGCTTCCTTCTGTTGGGCAAAGGGTCATTAGGAGGCCGAACCAACTTAATGACAGCATCTAACAATGACAACATAATCACTGAGCTCTTAGCTTGAAGAGTTTAGTGACTCATCATCCTCTAAAAGGGAGACTAAAAAGGAAAATTAAAAATTCTCATGTCAAGTCTTTTAGATCTGTGTATGCTACATCAACCCTCCAAATTTTTTACTGAGCTCATCTTTAAACCTTTAACTAAAACCAGTCTCCAAAGTCAACCTTAAACCTTAATAATCATTTCAATGAACTGTTAAAGCATATCTGCTTTTAGAGATAATTTACATTCAAAATATCTATATGCCATTAAATTAACAAGAGGACTTTTAAAATTTAGATAGGAAACTTAAGGGCAGTGAGTTTTTTTTTTTTTTTTCTGAATGGGGGATGAACAGTAGGAAAAGCAGGATGAGAAGATTCAAACTACTTAATGCATGTAATTAATAGTATTAATTGTAGATGTAGGAAATTTGAAGTGTTCTAAGATGTGCATATTCTCAATAATAAGAAAACAAAGGAGATTAAAGATTACTTTAAAATGAAATACAGGGGCTGAACCCCGGTGGCATAAATGACTGAGTGTGGGATTGCAGCCTGCGAGCTTGGTGGTTCAAATCCAGCAGTGGCATTCAAGAGCAGCACTGGGTAGCTCCCACGACCACCAGAGGGCAGTGATGCACCCCCCCCCCAAAAATAAAATGAAATAGAGGCTTTCTATATCTATATCTGTTTTAGATATAGTTGTTAAAATTTCTCATTTATTACAGTACAGCATCCAATCTAGCAGTTATAGACACTTTGTTTCCCACATTTTATTTCCTCCATCTCTTCTAACAGTGCAGTTATTTGGATAAGGTTATATTAGTTACACAATTTCATGTCAACTTAAAAATGATGAAGGGGTGGAGTCTAGTCTGCCAATCAAGTCACTTCCCCTTCTTCTCTCTTGGAGAGATACACACTCTCTGCTTAACCTTGCTGACAAGCCACATGGCTGAAAGAATAGCCCAGTCCTGGTTTCATGCACTAAGAATGTTAAGGCCAAGTTTCACATCAATGGACTAGTTTAAATAAGGATTAAGATAAGGTAGATAAGAAATTAAATTGATTATTTAAAAAATTGAGTATGATCTGCCTAGTATTGATTGATTTCTCTCCCTGGTATTATTGATATAATGATTGATATAAATGATTATTAGGAAATATGAAAGTAAAAAGTTGAAAACACACTGTTTTCAGCCATGAATTCAAATCTTCTTTCTTTTTTTTTTTTGGGGGGGGGGGGCATCACTGCTCTCCAGCGGTGGGAGTAGGAGGCCCAGCCCCACTGCTGGAATTGAACCTCCGTCCCAGTGAGCCGCAGTCCCGCGCACAACCACTACGCCACCGGAGCTCAGCCTTCTTTCTTTCTTTTATTAAATCATTTTATTGGGGGCTCAAACAACTCTTATCACGATCAATACATACATCAATTGTATGCAGACCACATTTGCACATTTGTTGCCATCATCGCTCTTCTACTTAGACCCCTGGTATCAGCTCCCCGTATTTCCCCTCCCTCGCAAGTACCCCTTCCCCATGAACCCTTAATAATTTATAAATTGTCATTATTTTGTCATATCGTCCACTTTCTGATGTGTCCCTTTACCCACTTCCCTGTTGTCCGTACCCCAGGGAGGAGGTTATATGTAGATCCTTGCAATCGGTTCCCTCTTTCTACTCCATCTTCCTTTCACCCTCCTGGTATCACTATTCTCACGACTGATCATGAAGGGATCATCTGTCCTGAATTCCCCATGTTTTCAGCTCCAGTGTACATCCTTTCGTCTATCTAGATTTTTCAGGAAGATTTGGGATCAGAATTCAAATCTTTTAATGGGTATGGAGAGCCTGCTAAGAAGTCTCTGAAAAGACAATCCCCACTCAATGATTTGGAATAGACAGGACATTTGCATTCAAAGAAACTTGCCTTGGGGTCTGTTGACAGACTGAAGAAGAAATAGAACCCATAGGTTTTAGGAATTTTGAACTAATGGTTTATGCCTAAAACTGGAGAAATTTGGAATCATGAAGGAAATTGCCTTTCTAGGAATGCAGGTTAAAGGGAGACTGGGGGCAGCCTGAAATGCTTGGTAGGTGGTGTCTGGATCCACTTGTTGAGCGGAAGTGGGTGAACAACAGCAAGAGAGACACAGGTTGAGTCTCGCCACTGATATTGTGGACCTGCTTCACAGGGACCAGAGGAGAAGATGAGAGCTTGTTGACTGGTCTGAAGTTCGTGTACTAGCACAAAGGAGCTAGACTTTTTGAGAATTTGTGACAGGACCCATGGTTTAAAGGTGAGGTGATCAATGAGCCCCTAGTAAGGATAAGTGAGGCAGACTTCATGGAATTGATCAGAACCCAACCAGATGAAGAGAAGGTTTTTGAGACTGTGAACTGGTGTATATTGCTGCATACTTTATGGCCTGCACTGATTTGATTTTGCTTTTGGTGTGTACTCACAAGGTTGCAACTAGGATGATGATTCTTCACAACAAAGAACAGGCTTGTCTCCTCAAAGCACTGGGTGGATGTAAGTGGGAAGTACAGAAATCAGATACTTACAATAAGGAGGATAAAGGCATTAAGTGGCTTACATACCCTCATAGATGAGGAAATGATCATAGGATTATGGTATAGGTGTTCATATATCTGCAATTAATAGACATAGAATATTGTTTATAGCAATTATAGAATATTATGATTAAATAAAAGTGGCACATTTTAAATTGTATGCATTTTAAATTTATTCCTTTAAGTACAGATATGATTTTATTATTGTTTTGCTAAAATATTATCTGTTTGTTTTTGGTGGGGGGGGCATCACTGCCCTCTGGTGGTCGTGGGAGCTACCCAGCCTTGCTTCTGGAGAGCTGCTGCTGGATTTGAACCGCCAAGCCAATGGGCCGCAGTCCTGCACTCAACCACTACGCCACCGGTGCTCAGTCCCTAAAATATGATATATAGCTAAGAAGTTGTATAAAGGTGTCAAGTTGACAAAGGGTGATCTGTGATAGTTACACAATTTCATGTAAACTTGATAAACAAAAATGAAGGGGTGGAATCTAGCCTTCAATCAGATCACTTCCTCTCTTCCTCCCTGGAGGCAAGACACATTCTCTCTATGCTTCACTTTCCTGTTGACAAGCCACAAGAAGCCATGCTATTGGCAGTCAGAACCCCATAGATGTGTTAATTGCCATTTCATCTTCAAGGTTTATCACCCACCATCCCTTGGTCTTCCTGCATTCAGTATGTGCTGAATCATTGTATCATTGCATATGCTGCATGTGTCTGAAGGAGAATTGCTGGGCTAATGTTGGAATTATGTACTTGATCTGAACTGGGATGGGATGCTTTAGTGATGCATAATTATGTCTTCATATAAGATTTTCTATTACACATATATGAGTGTCTGGATTTATTTCTCTAGTCTACCTGGACTCCCATGGGGTGTTAAAGGTATATATAGAGGTGGGTAAAGTGATATTTTCAGACACCAGAAAAAAAGTGACTTGCATAAGTTAAAGGGAAAATGAATTTGATAAATGTCGAAAGCAAAAAGATATAAACCCCATTTTCTTCAGCTTGTCAAGCTCAATTTTATCTAACTCACATAAAATATTTTGAAAATGAGTTTAAAATAATGGAAGGTCTAAAAGTATTCCCGGGGTTACTAGAACACTCAAACAATTATTTCAGGGAGCAGGAAGATTGTGAAAAGCTCAATAATGACATAAATTTCAACAAAGGACATTAAAGGAAGCAAGAGGGTTTTCCCCAGTGCGACCCTTACTCATGCTACTGCAAATCACTGGCAGTTTGTTATAAATGAAGTGAGTGGACTTTACACAATTACAAACTATAAAGCCTCACTTATAACTTTATTAAGATATATATTCTTGGAGATTGATGTTTTCCAAGAGGACAAATCAACACGTGTTTGTCACTTTGTCACACTATGATGGGATGTGTTTTGCTGTGATCCTAGAAACTATGTCATAGCATTTGAAATACTAACAGGGTTAACCAAAGTGAACAGGTTTCTGTAGCGCTTCCAAACTAGAAAAAAGACAATGAAGAAGAAACAGCTGTCCACATCTGTGGAATTAGTCATGGAAAATCTTATTAAAGCATTGGAACATTGTCAGATAAGGAAAATCTCGAGAAAAGAAGCAGAACTTTTTCAAATAATGCCACATTATGAGACCCATATATCAGAAGACAATCAAAATGTGACTGAGGAAGGGCAGCTTTATCAAAGTAGAATTGACCAAAATGAAATGGACGGAGAAATTCCGGGAGGAATAAGTACTTTGGTACCTTCATTTGCTGAGAGGCTACAACTCTAAGGAGAAGAAACAATTTCAAACATCATTTAGTAATTAGAACTTGGAATATAGAGAGTATGAATTAGGAAATTAGGGCACTGTCAAAGAAGAAAAGGAATGCAGAAAATTCAGCATTCCAGGCATTAATGAGATAAAATGGATTGCTGTTGACCATTTTGAATCAGAAAATGATATAGTTACTCTACTGGGAATGACAAATTCAAGAGGAGTTGTTTTACCTTCCTTGTGAAAATACACTTCAAGATCGACCTTGAATTAAAATGCTGTCTATGATAGGTAATAGGTATGCCCATACATGGAATCAGATCAGTACAGCAATTATCAAAATTGATGGACTACCTGTGAAAGCTATTGATGAAGAGATTGAATCATTCTAGAAGTCTTCAGTCTGAAATTAATCAAACATGGAATCAAGATATATTGATATTTATTGGTTATTGGAAATACAAAAGTTGGAAACAAGGGACAGTAGTTAAAAAACATGAACTTGGTGATAGAATAAATGCTGCAGATCACTTGATAGAATTTTGCAAGCCAACAACTTCTTCATAGAAATAATTTTAACAATAACTCTAAAGGAGGCTATACACATTATAGAAATTGTCCCCAAGTTGACCCCACCACCCCGGGACAAAACCGTAAGGGCAAGCAAGGGGAGCAAAGCAATGACGTCCCCGAGGAATAGCAACAACAGACTTTGCAGCCAGGGCATGGCACCGCATCAGATTCAACCAGAAAACCATCATGAAGGTCAACAAACAAACCTGTAACTATTACAAGCTTTTCATTTTTATTACTGTCTTATTTTGTTTCTTTCTTTTTGTGCTTACTATTGTTTTTCATGTCAATCTATATAAAGTAGGCAGGATAAATAATCTTGAGAAGAAAAAAAATGGGACCAAGATTTCAAGGAGGACCCAAGAAAGGGGAAGGTGGGAGAAAGGGAGGGAGGTGCCAACAAACCCAGGACAAGGGAACAACAACTGACCTAAAACCAATGGCCAGGAGAGTGTAGGGTGCCTTGAGGGGGGTATGATCAGGTGTAATGTAGATGAGATGAATTACTGAAACCAAATGAAGGTAGAACATGATAGTGGGACAAGAGAAAAGTAAAAAGAAAGAACTAGCAGGAAAAGCACATTTATAGAGATCTAAATATAGGCATACATATGCAATTATATATAACCATAGGAAAATAGATCTAGGTGCATAAAATTATATGTTAAATATTAAGGTAGCAGATGGACATTGGGTCTCTATTTAAGTGCTCCCTTAATGCAAAAACACTTCGTTACAATAACTTGGCATTCATGATGTTCACCTTACCTGGCAAGATCCCTAAAGACAAAATGGGTGCATAAGCATTTGTGGTGAAGAAAGCTGACATGCCCAGCTAGAAAAAATATGGCATCTGGGTCTTAAAGCAACTAAACCCACATGAAAGAAGCATGCCAGCCTGTGTGATCTTGAAGTATTGATGGGAAACATCTATCAGGCATCAGATGACCCAGAACAAAAAATTATATCTATGTGAATGAGGGGAAGGACAGACTGGAGAGCCAAAGCTCATCTTCAGACAATTGGACATCCCCTCACAGAAGTCACAAGGAAAATATGAGCCAGTCATATGACGCATACAACTTTCCTCTAGTCCTTTAATGCTTCTTCCATTCCCTCTATCATGGCTCCAATTCTCCTCTACAACTCCGACTAGAACAGAGCATGTATGTTGTTACAGATACAGATAAGAATCACAACACAGAGAATCCAGAAGGGATAAACCCCTCAGAACAAATAATAAGAGTAGAGATACCAGGAGGAAAGGGGAAGGGCGTGGGGGGAGAAAGGAGAAACCAATAACAATGATCAGCATATAACCCCCTTCTCAGAGAGAAGGATAACAGAAAAGTGGGTGAAGGGAGACAACAATCACTGTAAGATATGAAAACAATAATAATTTATAAATTATCAAGTGTTCATGGGGCAGGGTAAGGGCAGAGGGGAAAATGAGCTAATACCAAGGACTTAAGTAGAAAAAAATGTTTTGAAAATATTAATAAGCACTTATGTACAAATGTGCTTGACACAATGGGTGTATATATGGATTGTGATAAGAGCTGTAAGAGCTTAAAAGACACAGAAAACAAATGACAACAACATTAAAGGGGACTATACACATCATGGACTTTTCCAGATAGAATGCACAGCAATCAAATAGACTATAGATGTAGAAAGAGACAAAGAAGAAGTTAATGAGAGCAGGGACTGAGTGGAGACTGGATAAGTTTACATTTAAGTTCGGGATAAAGCTGATTTTCAGGATAAAACTGACTTTTTTAAGTCCATGAGTTCCAAAATATAATCTTGATTATTGTGTGTGTATATAAGGGAGAAGTTTATGTACAAGAACAATTGAACATTGAGAAAAACATCCCAACCCAGTCCAGTCCAAGATAATAGATCGGATATTAGCCCATATTTCTGTTTGAAATCTATAAAATCCTCTTCAGACTCAAGCTGCTTTTGTTGTTAGGTGTTACCGAGTATATTTCTATCCATACCTACTGTGATAAGTAGGTTTGTTGTGCCAACATGGCCAATGAGCACATGTGAGATTAAGTAAAGGGCGGAGCTATAAATGGCTTGGTGATCCTTGCCTTTCCCTCTCTTGCTCTTGGATCTTCAAACCAGCCATCTGCCTTGCTTGCCCTGGGCCTCAATTTACAAGCTACACTACCCGTGGGACACCTACTCCATGGACTGTGTTGCTGTTATTTGAGGTTCCTTCAAGCCCTGTTTCGCCACACTACTGAAATATGCATCTGTTGATCTGGGGACTATTGGACCCTGTTATGTGGTGGACTGTTGGTGACCTGTCCTGCTGTTTGCTGCCTGCAGCCGTATAGCTTGAGTTGCTCTCCTGAGGACCACCTGGCGACCCTCAAGACTTGAAGGACTGCTTGTGTATTAGCTGTCTCGTGCAAGTGAGTTGCACTGAGCCATTTGTACAGTTTTATAGATTAGTTAGCTGTTTATTTCTTAGGTTAGAAATCATTCTATCTATATAAATACATATACATAATTATTATTGTCCCGGTTTTGTTTCTCTCTAAAGAACCCAGTGTAACATACCTACACTATGCACCATAGAAGAAACACTGCCTGATCCTGTACCATCTATACAGTTTTTCTTATGCTTGCGTCTATTCCTACATCGACTGTGTCAACCCATCTCTTTGAGGGTCTTTGTCTCTTTTTCTGCCACTCTACCCAAAATGATAAACTTCTCCAAGACTGACCCTCTCCCATAAGGATTATCATAAAATCCAAATTATATGAGACAAACTCTCAGTATCTGTGCCGCTAAGGAACAGTCTGGCCACAGTTCTTTCAAGAGAGAATTGTTTGTCCTTTTAGTAGTCCATGGTGCTATCAATATGCTTCACCAGCAACACATGTCAATTACATAGATTTCTCTGCAGTATTCCATATTCAATATGAGTATATCCCTGCTGACTTTCAAAAATATCTCAAGGAAGAGATTTGAGATATTCAACTTTAAGAAGAAAAAAGATCTAGCATGTGTTGAGGGTGGAATAAAAACACCATACATGAATAAAACAAAAGGTCATTAAAAACACAAGTAAGAAAAAAAAATCCAAGACATTGTCAGAAGAGACACTGAAACTTGTTCTTAATCATAGCTAAGGCAAATGGGAGAAATGATAAAATCAAGGAGTTAAAAAAGTTTCAATAGCAACTTGAGAAAAGCAATTATTATAATGAAATATCCACATCCCTAGAGTTGGAAAAGAAAAATATGCTCAGCTAATCTTAATCTGAGAAAACCAAAAAAAAAATGTCAAGCCTTGAGTTGCAAACCTGAAAGATTTTATCAGCAGAATGCTGAATGATGCCAAAAACAACAAATGAAGACAGAAAGAATACAAGGTCACTTAACCAAAAAGTCTAGTTGACGTTCAACCATTTCAAGAGGTAGCAAATGAGCAATAACCAAAGGGAATGAAAAAGTCCAAACTACACTGAAAGCATTCGCCAAAATAAGCACTCACTTGCTTATTCCAGGAAATTAGGTTAAATGAACAAGTTTCTATTTGTACACATTCCTAAGAAAGATGACCCACCACAATGCAAAAATTAGAGAACAATATTATTAATAATATTCATATGGAAGCAAAATATTCCTGAAGACCTCAGAATAAGAGTTACAGCATAACCTTGACAGTGAACTGCCGAAGGTTCAAGTTGAATTCAGAAGAAGAGGTTGTACAAGGGATATCATTGCTGATACTAGATAGATCATGCCTGAAAGCAGAGAATACCAGATATTTATTTTGTTTTAATGATCATGCAAAAGTATTTGACTGTGTTATTTACAAACTGTGGAAAGTCTTGGGGAAATGAGAAATCCAGAGCATGTTGTTATGCATATTCAGAGTCTGCACATGGATCAAAAAGCAGTTCGGCAGACTGAACAAGTGAATACTAAGTGATTTAAAATCAGGACAAGTGTGTGTAAAGGTTGTATAATCTCACATTACTTAGTCAATCTCTATGCTGAAGAAGTAATCAGATCAAAGAAAATGGATTAGATAAAGAAGAATCCTGCATTAGGATTGGAAGACAGTTTACTAAACACCTTCAATGTGGAGGTGATACACCATTGCTTGTTGGAATTAAGGAGGTCTTGAAGCATTTTTTTTATGAAACAGTAGGACTGACATCTTAAGTATGGATTGCCAATCAATATAAAAAAACAAATATTCTCATAACTGTACTTCAAGGTAAGAGAGTGGTAAATTGGGAAATGATAAAAAAAATTGTCAAAGATTCCATCTTACTTGGATCCCCAACCAATGCTCATGGAAGCAGCAGTCAAGATATCAAAGAATGCATTGCAGTGTATCAATCTGCAGCATAAAGCTTCTTTACAGTGTTGAAAAGCAGATGTTATAATTAGGACTAGTTGTGCCTGACCCAAATCATGGTATTTTTAATCACTTCAGCCACATGTGAAAGTTGAACATTGAGTAAGGAAGATGGAAGATGTGGTGTGTTTGGATTATGGTGCTGAGAATGAATCCTGACAGTACTGTGAACTTGGAAAATAACAAACAAAACTGTCTTAGAAGAAATACATCCAGAATTCTCTTTCAGGGCAAGGAGATGTTCCGGTATTTTAGGGCTTTTTTTTTTTTTTTCAGGAGAGAATCGTCCCAGGAGAATATCATGATGTTCAGTTAAGTAGAGAGGAAGAGTAACAGAGGAAGGACCTCAGGGTAACAGATTGTCAGAGAAGCTTCAATAATGGCCTTAAACATAAGACCAGTTCTGAGGATGGCTCTGGGATAGACAGGGTTGGGTTCTGTTTAATAGAGGGGGAGATGTGATGCTGGGAGTGGGAACCATCAGGTCAGCAACCAGCAATGAGAGAGGAAACCCTTTCAATAACTTGTAGTCAGAAATTGCACCCAGCCTAGTGGAGAAGCTGATGAAGATTTCAATACCTGTTTTTAAAGAAAGAGTGAAAATTCTAAAATGGTGAAAAGTTCACAGATTAAAAAAAAAATTGGTCACACTGAAAATGATATTTGATTTCATCATATATACCACTGAAGTCATTAATATATATGAATAGCCATATGTAGAAAAATAAAATTTAATCTCTGATCAGTTTTTCCAGCTTATATGTTGAATAAGTAGTGAAATTGGTTGCTAAAATATTGAAAAAATTAGCAGTTGTAAGTTTACTCCTGCTAATTTAGATGTAATGTACTGTATACTGTATACTCTGATGACACTTGGTCTGCTTTGTTCTTCATACAAATGGAACACTTTGTTCTTCATATGAATGCACTGGTTACTCTTCAATACTGTATTAATATGAGGTGAACAGCCTTAGAAACTGAATTCTTTTTTTAATTGATGTAAACCAGCTAAGAGCAACATCTTTCCACGAACCATGACACCTCTACTGCCCTCTTGTTTTAGAACTGTCTAGAATGGATTCTCCAGATAAGAAACACCCATGAAGCTATTATGTGTATGCATACAGAAAGGAGCATATCAAGAAAATGGTTTCAGAATTGTAGAGATGGTCAAGTTCTAGGTCTGTGGGTCAGATATGAGGCCAAAAGTGTTGTGATTTTGATTCATATTGCTCAGGGTTCATAAGCCAAAAATCGCTGTTGAGACCAAAATTGCTAAGTCTGATGACAAACTTCTGGTGGCAGGGGCAAATATATCCAGGATCAGCAAGGAAGTCGGCAAATGCTAGACAAAATTTGCAGAGTGTTGGCCTATACTCAAAGAAGCATGTGATTAGCCAATTGAAGGAGCCTTACCCAGTAAGAAGCACAAAGGCCCTGTCTATTTGAAAGAAAATTTCCTTTCAATTTCATAGTCGATTTCACTATAGAGGCAATTAGACCTCATCATGGGGAATTGCTACTCCTACTTATCTGTCAAGCCAATGAGAATTCTGCCACAGATACATAGTCAACCTCCCCATCACTCCCCCGCCCCCCCCACACACACACATGCACACACAACTTTACCAATGCACTGGTTATGTCCCAGTCTGGTCATTAGTTACACCTCTGAATGGGTATACAATATCCACAGAAGAGACTCAATGACTTTCTAGAACACCAGCTAGCATTTTTTTTTCAAATTATTATCCTTGGCAGAACAAATTTTAGGTCTTTCTGGGAAGTGCTAATATTTTCACATATATTCAAAATCAAGTTGTATGTTTTATCAGCTTCTGCTGTCGGAAACTAATCAAAATCACAATCAAATGTCATTAGTAACTAATTGTCATTAAATTGTAAAAATTGGAAACAAACAAGAAGGCCTGCTAGCAGGAAAATACAAGCTTGGTGGTGGAAATGAAGGCAGAGAACCTGGGTTAGAATTTTGCAAAACTAGCAAATTACTCATTGCAAATATATTTTTCAATCGCATAATACAAAATAGATCCTCACTAGCTAAAATACACAGGAATCATCTATGTCTTTGGAAAGACATGTCGGGGAAGCTCAATACCATACCTGAAAATTGGGTGTTCACCAGGTAAACTCTAACACTTTCCTTTCATCATATTTGGATATTGTTACTGTCATCTTTGGATCACACAGGCTGGTGTGCTATATACAGGTACACTTAATTGGCACTTCCCTTAAATGGCTGCTTGTTTGAATACAAGGCTTTAAGACCCCAGGCACTATACCAATTGATAGCCAAGCACCACCTGATTCGTTCACCATATTTCCTATAACAACCGTATCTTTGGTATTCTCTTTGAGCAGCACCATGTAGTAAGAATTGTTTTTTAATTGGGACTAGAATTACTTGGGAACTCAGATTCAATATGCTTGTCCCTGAGGGGTGAATGACTCTGGTTTACTTTGGGGGTCGTATTATGATAAAAATGATAAACAAAACTAGGTTCAACCAAATCAACAGCATCAGAACCTCCTCCCAAATAATCAAACAAAACAAAAAACAACCCCCCCCAAAGAAACAAAAAAGAAAGACATTTTCAATCATCCCTTTTTGTATAGCGCAGTTTCATTAATAACATCCATAATTTATCCAATGACATAGAATTGAAGCTACTATAGACATGAGGAGTTTATGTGAGCATAGTCCAATTGTGAGCTGCAAACCATGAGATGTTACTTTGTAGAGATTGATCTCTCAATTGGAAAAGCTCTTTCTATCTTGAGCATTGGGGATAGCGCTATGGGAAAATTTCCTGCATCATCGCTTACCAGGTCAGACCCTTGCCTCTCATACCAAAAACCTGCCTTAGCAATGCATGTGGAGCATTGAGACAGCAATTAGATTGAACTTCTAGGTCTCATTAGACTACATACCATTAGACTAAGGCAGGAGTTGCACCCCAAGTCCAATGACTTCCACACATTGGGGATGACGCTTCCTTACCTCCTCTCTCATCAGGTTATTTCTGTCCTAAGTCCAAGGGTATAAGGAGGTTTGAGGTAGCACTCAGTTTATTCAATCAAGCTTTCGTTTCTAGTCCTTCATTTCTAGACCCTTGGAGGATTCCATGTTCCTTATAAGGCCATTGTCTAAGGTCACCATAGTGCCCAGTCCATGCCATGGTTCACTGAGTGTTGGGTAGAAAAATATTCAGAGTGTCTACCAAGGAGCATAGAATGGGGGTTATTTTCCCCTTAGGATCCCTATTATTGTTGTTCAGCATCTTACATGAGGTTGCTCCTCCCCATTTATCTACCATAACCAATAGACACATCAGCCCTTCCTCTGAAATGCAGATGCTCCTGTCCCCTGGTCTCAACCTGACTTTCCAGTAAGATCTCCTCTTGCTTCTGTGGATGATCTGCTCATGAGTCACAGCCTTGTCTCAGAATCAAGTCAACGATCTTCTCCCTTTTCCCACTTCTTAAAAGAGGAAAGCCAGCCAATGTGATGTTTCCTCCATCAAGATTTTATTTTTATGAAATGCACATAAGGTGGGTGACATATGGTTCCTGGCAAGTGGGCAGACATTCTACCATGCAAAGGACTTCTTTTCAGTGCTAAAAGGACAAAGATATCACTTTAAGGACTGAGCACACCTGACATAAGTTAAGTTTTTCTTCATCTCCATGGGAAGCGAGATGATGAATAAGAAAGATGGGCTAAGAAAGTGTTTCAATGATGCTGTGGGGAAAGACTATTGAATATACTATGGACTGCTAGAAGAACACACAAACCTTCCTGGAAAGAAGTATGTGCCTTAAAAGTGAGTATTTTTAGAGAATAAGTATTACTAAAAACTGAGAATGGCTACAAGTATTCTTTCCTCTTTTGACTAATTTATCAAGAGAGTGTAGTCCTTGGTGAAGGATAAAATTTCTTCGCAAAATATAAGGTCATAAGGAAAGAAGATCCCCAGAGATGGATTGACTCAACACATTCAAATATAGCCATGACTGTGGGTTCCATAGAAGTTCATTGTGCACAATGTGCCCATGCTTTGGAACCAGCTTGACAGCACTTAATAAAAAGAGTGCCTATAAAGACAACACTCATTTGCTTAATAGACTACACACTTAACTTAATGAAAATAGTCTAGTGAAGGAACTGTTTGCAAAAGTACTTGTAAAATGATTGGAAAAATAAGAAATTTAGAATATACTTAGACTAAAAATGACAAGGCATTATTATCTCTCTCAGGTCCCAATGGAGTACATGGGAAACAAAGAGCTGTTGCTAGTGTCTGTATAATTTAGCTTTTATTTCTTAAGTAATTTAGTAAATTGAGAGTTTAATTTGTTATCACAGAGAAGGACAAGAGTAAACAGAAGTAATGTACTGTTATCTAATCTAAAAATTTTACAGACAAAATACAAAAAATGTCATGAAAATGAAGGAAAATATACTATATGATCAAAGCTTATTTAAAACATACTTAGAAAAATGTGGTAGATCCTTTGATTATTCCAATGCACAAATAACAGTAGAAGCTTATAAAAACTCAAAAGAATTTGTCAATTAGCAGACAATATCATAGCACATTTTAGCACATACACTATGTGAAGTTAACCTTCATGGCAACTTAGTTAATTAGGAGTAAATGTAGCAAATTATCACTGAAGGAAAGAATTAAACTACATAAAGAATGGGTGTCTTACTAAAAAATTAGAAATCGTCTTTGTTGTCCTTAAATTTCTCACAATGATATCATTAGAATTATATTTCAGTATTTGGTTTTTCAAAATATAAAATGAAGAATAAACAGAATGGCAAGTGGAACTATATGCTATTCAATATCCATTCTCCTTTCTTTCCTGCAAAGAGATTCACAATGCTTTGGGGAAGGAGCATATACATCTAGAAGAAATGATTTTTAAAAAGAATATTACTCTTAGTTGGCTTCTCCAAGAGAAACTATTTTTCATACCAACATATAATCATTAGTATAGAATTAATTACTAACTATAAGCACAACAAGAAAGTATAAGGGATGGCCTCACTCAGTGGGCTTTGCATTGAGCACCTGCAAGTGAAATGCCAGCAATCTGACTTTAATAACTTGATTTTCTGTCAACTTGACTGAAACTGGATTCTTTCTCAGTGGTTTGGCAGTTGCATCGCATGTTTTTCTTGCTTTCTGGTGATTATTCCTGCTCTAGCTAGTTCTCTGCCAGTCTGTGTGATCACAGTCTGTGTGATCACAAGGTGTCGATGGGATCAGGTATCAGGATGCAGATATCAAAGATATCAGGTATCAAAGATTCAGAACAAAACATGATATCAATGTGAATGAGGTGGAGTGAGGACTGACGGCACAAAGTCCATTTGCAGGCAGTTGTATATCCCCTTCCAGAAGGTTAAAAGGAAAAGAAATATCACTCAGGAGGCAGTATAGTACTGATAAAATGTAACTTTCCTCTAGTTCTTTAATGCCATCCTCCAATCATGACCCCAATTCTACAATTTCTGTTACACTAGAGCATGTGCATGCGTACTGATGAGAGCTGAAAACACAGAGAATTAAGGACAAACATCTCAGGACTATATAGATACAGAGATAGAGATAGAGATAGATAGATAGATAGATGATAGATACATAGATGATAGGTAGATGATAGATAGATAGATGATAAATAGATGGATTATAGATAGATAAGGGCTGTGCAAAGCCCAATAAAATGGTTTTTAAAAAATTCTTCATACTTGCACAACACATGCAATGATACTGAATGCAGGAATATCACAGACAAGTGAGTGGAAAGTCTTGTGGATCCAGTGACAATAGAGTTATCTCAACACTGGTGTGGTTCTCCATGTAGCAACTCCAGCTCCAGGCCTCTGGCTCCATCTGTGTAGCTCCACGTGGTATGTCAACAGGAATGTCTCCCAGCAAGTGTGTGTCCCACGTCCAGGAAGGAAGACAGCAGTTCCCAGAATTCTCAGGAGATAGCCATGTCCATACAGAGACCTCATTGACTATAATCTGATTGATAGGCTCGACTCCAAATATTTCATAAATTGTCAGGTTATGTAACTGCCACACTAGAAAAACAACATCCCTGACATGTTTTATCCTATCTTTTTAGAAAATAGAAAGACATTTTATATGGAAAGGAAAGAAAAGCACCGATGATCCAAGTGTGTTTCTGTGTTTTCTCCTTTTTCATGGTGTTTGCTATTGGAACAGTTGTGACATTTTTGAGGTCAGATATGTCTATCTTCATTGCCATTTACTACAGATACTGTATAGAATAGAGGTCCTCAAACTTTTTAAACAAGGGAGCCAGTTCGCTGGCCCTCAAACCCTTAGAGGGCTGGAATATATTAAAAAAAACTATGAACACATTCCTAGGCACACTGCACATATCTTATTTTGAAGGAGAAATCCAAAATGGGAGCAAATATAATATTTTAAATGAATAACGAGTAAAGTTCTATCAACAAACTTACCAGTATTTCAGTGGGAACTATGGGCCTGCTTTTGGCTAATGAGATGGTCTATACCTGGTTCCATATTTGTCACTGCAAGTCATAAGAAGTGATGCAAGTGTGCATCAGTTAGTCTAGATCTGGTTGGAGATTTCAGATGTTTCATTCTGGGAAAAGTCTGTTCACAGACATAAGTGCTGCCAAAGATGGCTGCCATTTTGAGTACATGGTTCCTGAGATTAGGATCTGTCTCAGAGGGGAGAAATGCATAGAAATTAGGAAGACTGCTTGACTTGAATGCTTCTTTCAGAGAGTCACAACTCTGCATGTAGTTCAGCCAATTTCATTTGGTAAATTGTATCCCCGTTTTCAATGTCAAAAGAATATGGGTTACGGAAAAGCAGTCTGTTCTGCTTATGGAGATGTAGCTCTTTAAATCTAAGTTGGAACTCCCTCAGCAGCTTTTCCAATGAATTCCACACATATTTTGTTTGGGGATGCAACCAATGATTCTTCCACTAACAGATTTTGAGTTGTGGGGAGATGGCAGAAATTTGCCTCCTTCACTTGTTTGATGAGGAGGCCTAATTTTACTTCAAATGCTTTCACATGTGATTGCATATCACAGATGAGCCTCCCCCTTCCTTGAAGTTGCCCATTGAAACTGTTGAGTAACTCTGTTATATCTGTCAGAAAGGCACGGTGCCATTTCCCCTGTGCAGCAGTGAGCTCTGGTATTCTTTGTTTTGTGAAAACAGAAAAGCTGAAACCTGTGGAAGTCAGTCAGAGAAATGTTTAAAAACTCTCCCTCAACACAGCTCATGGACTTCTGTGTGCTACAGAAGATCTTCATAGGCAACATTTATCTCAGACAGAAATTCCTGAAACTGTCTGTAGTTTAATGCATTAGCTCTAATGAATTTAACACAAGATACCACATTTTTCATAGCAGAGTTCCACTTCGGTGTACTACACAGCGCTTGTTGGTGGATGAGGCAGTGTAGAGCTTCTGGATGAGAATGGTTATGTCTGTCCATCTCTTGGTTAATGTAAACAATTGCTCCTTTCTTAGATCGCCCCCCCCCCCAAGCTAGGAGCACCACAATTGTCACACTGGCTATTTTAGTCCAGTCCAGCTCCAAACCACACAGCGTGGCAAACCTTTTCATAGATATCCTCTCCTATAGCTGTACCTTTGATGCTTTGCTGTGAACAAGTCTTCTGTGACTTCGAAATGGTCATGGGTTCCATGAATAAAAATTAGAAATTACAGAATCACGAACATCGTTGCTTTTGTCCAGTGCCACAGACAAATAAGAAAGTTTTTGTGCAGAGTTTGGCAAATGTTGAATCAAACTCCCATTTCTTCGATCCTTTGTGTAACTGTAGGTCGCGAAAGACTCACTGTAGTAAATAAATTGGCCTTCTCTGGACACATCTCTTTGGCAACAGAAAGAAGGCATTCTTTAGCAAAGTCTCCCTGCAGGAAGCATCTGCCAGTGCTCACTATTAGCTTGGCAACTTGAAAACTTGCAGCGATGAAATATTTAGCTGCTTCTGTTTCACAGAAGTCTTTTGTTGAGTTGTCCATGCATTTTTCAGTTGTGATATTTTATCCTTTCTCACATCTCTCACCTACATTCTGTCATATGAAACAGCTCTTTCCTTGTACTGCATGAGTAAGTAATCTTAAATCCGCGGTTCTTTGAATATCCTACACTCCGAGTCAGCTATATACATTGTCCATCAATTCAGCCTTGCTAGGCCACCACATTGTAGCCTCAGCAGTGCCGATATTGGTGGAACTTCTCTTTTACTTCAGGCTTGTTGCACTAGTGTGGTGTGGGAACCAGCCCAAACAGAAAGCCGGCTCCTCGACCACTTTTCCAGTTCACACAACCCGGTGTGAACACCCTGCGATCTGTGAACTCACACAGGAATCTGATCGCAAGGGTGAGGAAGGCACTGCAGGAAAAAAAGAAGGCATGTATGCCTTTTTTCTTCTGATTCTAATGAGATGTTTCTTCTAATCGAATACTTATTGGGCTGAACTTGGACTATTTAGATCGCAATAGTGTGAACTGGGACTTACAGAGCATACAACATACAGCATCATACACAGCTGAATAGCAATCAGAATATAAATGCCCTTACTGTCAATGGAATTTGATTTCGTACTCCTCGACTGTCCGCAGAGCCAGAGTAAGTAACCATGGTGTTGTACGCAGATTGCCAGTTTCGGGCCCCCATGCAGTAACACTGAGCACTTACAATTTGCATTAGCACGGGGCACTGAATATTTTCCTTATCACTGTGATGTAACGCCCCTAGAAACCACCCCAAACAACTAACGAAACTTAAAAAAAAAAAAATTCTCCTAAGTTAAAAAAAAAGTGTCCCATATCTGCAAAAAATGAGACCTCCTAACTTCAGAGAAAAAAAGGCCCTCCTTTATCACAAAAAAAGGCCCTACTAACTGCAAATTAAAAAAAAAATAGGCCTCCTAACTTTAAAAACAAACAAACAAAATCCTAACTTGTTCTTACCTCAGTTCTCAGGCAGCAGCAAGCTCTGCACAGGGAAGCTCATGACTTGTCTGATCACACCAGAGACTGAAAGGAGGAGTCAAGAGACAGACAGAGGAGGAGTTGGAGTGAGCATCTCACATTCCACACATGCGCACTGCTAAGAAGGACACACCCCAGTGGCAAAAACAGCAAGTGGGCTAATAAACCCTATCAATCTGCTGTGAGTTTAAAATGCACTATCAATATCTAGAAAAGTTAATGCCCATGGAAATCTCTGGCCTGAAATTAGGAGCTCAGGGTAATTACAAGATATGATTGCTCCAGTGTTGGTCTATGTCAAAGGTGTTTCACTTTGTGATTAAATTACAGGATTTCTTCAGACTTTACAAAGTACCAATACTGAACAAATGTTCATGGATACACTCTTATTGTGAAAAAAAGCCAAGAAAAATGAATTAAATACAGAGGTAGGCAATTACTGATATTGGTCAGGTTGACTCTAATTATTCACAAAGTAAACCAAAAATATTTGCTGATAGTTTCCATTGGGTAAAAATAAAAATAGACAAGTAAAGATAAGTTATCTTGCATAAATTTTAAAACCCACCATTTATTTTAAGTGAAATTTTAATGTTAATACTCCTTTAAAAGAAAAGTTTGCTTTATGTCTAAAAATATTTATAAAGTGCAATACAGTTATACACAAACAGTTGAATACATGCATATATACATGAGTCAGTAGTTACGGATGGCATCAGAGAATTTCTTAGGTGAGGAATTCTGATTATTGCTCTATTTTATCACTTTCAGATTATAGCTATTGGTGCTGATTTCTGGAAACTTTCCTCTTGAAGTTGCCCTAGTAATCAAGCAAGGGAAAATGAATTATAGCACCATGAAATGCACGGGAAGGATAAGGCACGTAATTCTAATAGCTGCATACAAACTATGCATAAACAACATTTTGAAATTTTAGTGTAAAATAAAATGTAATATATAAAGAAAAATACTGCCAACTAATTTCAACATCAAAATCCTGCATTTCTCTTAAATATGCTAAGTCAAAATCTTTGACTGTATAGCGAATTAGTAGGTATGCATCCAACATCAGAAAATAAAGTATGACTTTCTTCTGTGGGTTTTATCCTGAAATTATCAACTTGGATAATGAAAAATGATCCAAAAGCAACATAGTGAATTTGACAAAATTAAGTGAAATGATACATCGATAAGTCAAAATTAGCTACAGAACATATGAAACGAGTTAAATAACTCAGATATAGTTGATTAGAAAAGAAAAGAAATTTTAGCAACCACAAATTCAAAGAAAATTAGGAGGGTTTGATAAGTACAATATATTTACTAGTTTATATCCTATTAATGAAATAAGTAATAGAGGGATGGAATCTTTGGTGTTTAGTGTTTTGAGTTCTTGCTAAACGTTTTCATTATTTATACCCTTAAATGTAATGTTTGTTGCAATAATTGTGATTTGAAGTGAAGTATGTGGAGCCAAAAAGAAGAAACTTGTGCAATCCAAAAACTATAAATAAAATTAATCTATGCTAACAAAGTGGCAAATGTGTTCAGTGAAGTTTGATTACCATTAATAAGGAGAAATATGATCATTTATTGAAGATGTATTATATGACAGATAAGCAAGAATTTTATTTATGCCACTTTACTTAAAATTAACATGATCATTGATGAGTAGATCTAATAAATTCTACTAATATGAAAGGTTATTATTAAATTTCCCAAGATCAAATAGTTATTAAGAGGTCAAAGATGGATTTAATCTTAATATAGGTAATACCAAAATATGTGAATTTATAAAAAGAAAAACGTAAGTTGGGCTGGAAATTCAGTTAAATCATTAAGTAATGATGACATTATCTATGTCTCTGTAAATGATATCCTGATTTCAGGTTGGTATACTACATTGCATTTTCTTTTCTTATTTTTTTTTGTTTCTTTTTAGTTATTTTTTTTTGGGGGGGGCATCACTGCTCTTCGGTGGTGGAAGTAGGAGGCCCAGTACATTGCATTTTCATCAAATAACAAGAACTCAAATTTTCTACAAGAATAACATTTATTCTGTGTCCTTTGCATTGTACACCTTTTCTTAGAAAAAAGAAATCAATGACAATTTTTATATCTGTACATTAGAATAATAACTTTCTTGTGTAACTTGAATTTCAAAAGATACTGCAAATTCTACACTTCCAATGCAGATGTGACTGATTTGAAGTTTCCAATAATCATCTCTAGAAAATTTAGATCATCTACTTGCCAATAATCATATGGAATCAATATAACACTATAAGTAATTAAATAAAATTTTGAAAGAGAAAGTCATTACAACGAATAGAGTTCTTTTGTCTTTCATTCTGTTGTTCCTTTGGTTCATTTCTTGAATTCATTGAATATAACTAAATGGAAAAGACATATATAATATCTTAAAATTTCCATGTAAAATATAATGCTGCTGCATTAGCAAAGAGACTTACCTGCAGCATATATTATCATTATTCTTCTCACGTTATTTTTTTTAAGAAAGCAATGTATCAGAAATGATCTGATAGACCTGAATAAATCATGTTGTCTGGATACTAAGTAACTATAATTATCTCATTGTCAGGTAAGTTTATTAAATTTTAGAAATTCACTTAATTTTTACTTATTCTGTCTAATCCAGCAGTTCTCAAACTGTAGTTTTGGGGCCAACAGCAGAAATACTGACAACATATTTGTTTAAAAAGGGGGAACTGATCACAATGATAGACATCTCCTCCCCCACCCCCTAGGGGGATAAATAGCAGAAACATGGATGAGGGGAGACAGCAGTCTGTGTAAGATATGGAAATAATAATTTATAATTTATCAATGGGGTGATAAGGGTATGGGAGGGGGAGGGGGGGAAGGAAGGCCAGACTCCAAGGGCTCAAGTAGAAAGTAAATGTTTACAAAATGATGATGGGAACATGTACACAAATATGTTTGATAGAAATGATGTATGGAATATTATGAGCTTCAATAACCCCCAATAAATTGATTTTAAATGGTCTTTTTTCATGCTCATTATTCATATATTTATCTTTGTATTATTATTTTATCCTTACCACTTTATTTCAATTTTGGATTTTTTGGGGGGGGGGGACATCACTGTCCTCTGGTGGTGGGAAGAGGAGGCCCAGCCTTGCTGCTGGATTTTAACCTCCAACCCAGTGTGCCGCAGTCCTGCTCACAACTGCTATGCCACCGGGCTCAGCCCCGATTTTGGATTTTTTTTTTATTGTTTGTGAAGCACAGAAGGAGGGGTTGCTTAGAGGTAATAATTAAAAGGGTTTATAAGGGATGTATGGTTGGGGGGTGGAGTCAGAGTGCGAGGGAATTGCAGAGTAAGCAATAAAGGAGGCAAGAGGAAAGGGGCAATAGGACAGCTTGTGATCACACAACTCATTTTAAAAGTAATGTACTCATGAAGGGGGTGGGGTCCAAAATTGACTGTGATATTGATTATATAATTCTTCCTGATATGATTAAATGATGGGACATTTGGTTCTACACTAAAAGAAATTCTGGAAGCAAGGTGCAGCAATCTGTTTTAACAAACCCTCTCGCAGATTCTGATGCAGGCAAAAAGTTAAGAAATAATGACTTGCATATATAATTACAGATTTATTGAAATATGGCTCATCACTAGTCTTCATCTTTAATCAAAACAAAACAAAGCAAAATGCACCATCTTGAGTTAATACCACATCATAGCAATATTGGACATAGTAAAACTGTCTCTGTAGGTTTTGAGGTTCTAAATTTTTAAGAGCGTACAAAGCCCATCTTTCTTCTGCAGAGCAGCTGGTGGTTTTGAACTGCCCACCTTTTAAATCTCAGCCCAAAGTCTGACCACTATTCCACCACAGCTGCTTTCATCGATAGCAGTAGTTGTTCATCTTGATGAACATTAGAGAAATCTGAAGGTGCTATCACCAAATATCGATATCCAGGCTCATCTGAGATGAAGTGAATCAGCATCTCGTAGGTGGATCTAATAAACTAATGATAATGGTAAGCACTCTGTATAGCACTGGACCCTTGGGAGCAACAGTGTTCAACTAATAACCAAACATTTTGAATTCTCTAGTTGCTCCATGGGAGCAAGGTGTGGCAGTCTATTTTTGTAAGTTTTTGCAACCTTAGAAACCCCACAGGCACTCGTACACCATCAATGTGTAGGAACTGATTTTGCGTGAGTGGGTATCGATAGCATTATCTATCGTAGTAGGTTGTAAAATAAATCTTGAGATAGTGCCAGCAACTGTGGCTCAGAATCATGAATCCAATTTCTATTCATTGCAAAACTTTAAGAAAGTCACTAAAACTGCAGGATTCCCATCCATAACGTAATGATCTCTGATATCCGTACATTGTAAATGTCCTAGGAGTTGCTTTCTATGAAAATGCACAAAACATTCGTAAACATTGCTACACATGTGTGCTTCAAGACATACAGCACCTGGTCTTGGCTCAAAATGTCAATTCAGTTCTACCTGAGACTTAATGGAACAATTTGCATTTTAAAGCAATCTGCGCATCATATGCACATTGAGCAACACTGTTCTAAAACAAGAGGCCAATGTAAATTGCCATCAGAGTATGTGAAAAAGAAGTACAGTATTTCCCAGCACTCAAATTATACTTAGCGTTAAGTGAATATGCTGGTAGAGGGGAGAATTTAGAGCAAGCATTTAAGTTTTGAGCTTGTATTGGGAGCTTTCCCTGTGAAAGTGTAAGCAAAAATGTCTGAGCTTGTCCAGCCAAGGCATGCATTAGTGTTGCTCCCCTCAAAGCTTTGGTTACTAAGAGTTTAGGAGCAATTCACACTAGAAGAATAGTTATTTTCATTGTTGAAAGATGATAAAATGCAGGATAACGCATCAATTAACTGATGGAAAACCTAAAATAGTAAGTGTGCAGGAACATACTTGTCAGTATACCCATTTATAATTGTCATGACTATACTATGAGCATTGGGGAATAGACAGAAAAATTTAAATTATATATTATGGAAAAATATCTCTGTAAACCTATCTCCATAAAAAAGAAAGAAAGAAAAAGCAGACAGAAAGTTGTGGTTCATTTGGGTGTTTAACACTGAATTTGCTTTCCTTCAGAAGATACTCCTTATTGCTTATTCCAGGGCCGTTATTAAAAATCCCCCCCCCCACTACCTCCAACAACATGCACACACACACACACACACACACACACTGTTTTGTCTTGTAATACAGCTTCTGTAGTCCTCTGCTGCCTGGCAAAAGCAGACTATGAGACCAACAATAAATTCAACAAACAGACACACACTCTTCAGCTCATCCGTTGTGTAAATCATGTAAACCTGCTGTGATTGTGTTACTTGAATTTATTGTCTGCAAAGATAAAAAGCCATAATAAAGGTAGATAAATAGTTTCCATTGGCCCATAAATAACGGCTTAACCAAGAGACCTGTACAAACATTGCTGTGTTTCTCACCATCTGGTGTATCAGAGATGATTACCAAAGCAGCAGTAGGTGGTGGTGGGAAAGCATCCGTTTCATTTCCACCTTTGAACAAATAGAATCATTTGGAAAACAAATGCATTCTTACTTGAGCCAACCCCCTAATTTCTGTGAAACTTAACAAGATTTACGATTCTAATACTTTTCAACTTTTATGACTTCTATAACGTTACAGATTGAAGAAGTATTAGACTGGTAGATCTGAAGTCCAAACTGCTCTATTTTCCCACATATTATGCAGACCACTGTCATTTGTAATGCAGAAATTCAAAGCAGGGATCTTGACTGATAAAAAGTTTCAAAGTAAGTGATAAATAAAGATCGTTGTATTTTTATTCCAAGTCAAACAATGCTAACCTTTACCATTAGATAAAACATATTGCATGAAATAATAAAACAAATTATTAATCCGCCGAATAGCTTTAAGATGCCAGAAACATTAGCGAGCAGTTCTAGTCAGTCCTATGTTATCTCTGTGAGTCAGAACCAACTGAATGGCTTGGACTTGAGATTTTAGTACAAATATCGGTCATTTTGGAAGAATATATTGTTCATGATGAATTGTTTTTCTTGCCAAACAAATCTATTTCATTCATCAAGTTGATACTTATAATGGGCATTCCCTACCTTTTAGTTAAAAGACAAATAGACTCAATTGTAAGGCAGATATAAAAAAACATAGTGAGTCCACTTAGACAAAAACTCAAGTGAAAATTCACAATGAAAAAGAAAACATTCTCAGTTAAATATCTTGCCACATTTCTATACAGATAATGCTCATGGTCAACTTTTCCAAAAAATTCTTTTTTTCTAATAATTATGATAAACCACAACTTAAGTAGTAGAGAATTCAGTGAATGAAAAAAATGGTGCAAAGATTGAAACTTTAGTATAGCATCTGATTTTACTAATCATTATTTAATAAATCATTTCAGTTCTTTCTCGATTTTCATTTTCACAAAATATTTTATTAGACAAAATATAGTTGATATTCCCTTTAAGCTAAAAACCTTGAGCCTTGGAAAATGATTGACCAATTTTTCAAATCCTGTAAAAAAATTATACTTTTATGCATGCTAATTAAAATCTACTCTAGGAAACAGAAGAAGAAAATACTGGTGAAGGTTTTATATGTGGTGACATTACATTAACTGCACTAAACATTTCTAGTACCCAAACTCACTGCCCAGAGCCAATTCTGACGCATAGCAGCATAACAGAACAGAATAATTGTGCTTGTGAATTTCAAAGACCATAGTCTTTACTGGAGCAAAAAATATTCATGTTTCTCACTCAGAACAATTCACAGTTTTGATCTGCTGAATTTGTGGGTAACAGATAAACTTTTACCTTTGTTTATAGCTACTCTTCCTATGGAGTCAAGCATTGGTCTAAGCAATTTTGTGCACTGTTTTGTTGCTTTATAAAAATGCTTTATCATCTTAAAACACTAGCTATATTGTGCATATTAGAAACTTGAGATATAAAGTGTTGATTAACCTGTCCATTGTCTCTAAGGTTCATCTGACCCAAGCTATGGCATTTTCAATAATCTCATATGCACGTGAAAATTGGACATTTAATAAGGAAGACCAAGAAGAACTAATTCATTTGGATAACAATAGCGCCATGGATTGCCAACGAGGAAATCTGTCTTGCAAGGAGTATGATTAGACTGTGCTTAAAAACAAATATGGCGAGACTTTGTTTAACATACATTTTGGACATGTTGACAGAAGAGGCCAGTTCCTGGAAAAAGACATCATGCTTCGGAAACGGAGGAGCATTGTAAAAGAGAAAGGCCCTCAAAAAAACGAATTGACATAGTGCCTGTAAAAATGGGATGAAGTGGCTGAGCCCTGGTAGCATAGTGGTTGAGTGCGGTACTGCGGCCCACAGGCTTGGTGCTTCAAATCCAGCAGCAGCTCTCCAGCAGCAAGGCTGGGTCTCCCACTCCCACCAGAGAGCAGTGATGCTCCCCCCACCAAAAAAAATGAGATCAAGTATAGAAATAATTTTGAGGCTGGTGCAGAATCAGGCAGAGTTTCATTTTGTTGTATATAGGGTCACTAGGTGCTGAAATGCTTCATATAGTCAGGAGTTGAGTGCTATGATCTGAATTCATGGGATGTTTTTAGAGATCACAATATTAATCACATGCTACAGTTCTATGTCATCTAAAATAGTTTACTTTTAAATAAACAATTAAGCAGCTAATTAAAACTTGGCTCTGCATGAATTCATTAAGTGATTGAGTTAAAATACATACTGAACCGAAAGCAAGCATAGGCCAGGGTACAGAGTATGAGATGTGGGAGGTGTCCTGCAGAGTAATTTCCAAGAACTTAATCAATTAACTCTCTTCCTCAAAATTCATATAAACCTGTGTGTTGTACCATGTGTCACTATGCGTTGGAGCTGATTTGATGGCACCTAATAGCAAAAATTAACTAATCTGAGAAGCAGACTACAAGAATGCAAGACCAAGATTTGAGAAAATCTTATCAATAGCTTGCTCTCTGCAGATGACTCCCCTTGTCAGTTTGCTATATTATGGTGGCTTGTGTGGTGCTGTCACCCAGAAGCTGTGTCACTGATATTTTCAAGTACCATCAGAGTCACCAAAGTGAACAGATTTCAGCAGGTCGTCCAGGCTACAGACAGGCTACAGGAATAAATAAAGAAAATACTCACTGCAAAGTAATTATCCACTGAAAACCTTAGGGATAGTGCTGAAACGTTGTTATATATTGAAATTCCCATGAATAGAAGCCATGATTATTATAGTGTCAAAGGATGATTCCCTTAGGCTAAAAGGCACTCAACATATAATTGATGAAGAGTTGCCTTCTCAAATAGATTCAGCTCATGATGACATGGACCCAATAAACCTTTCAGTCGTAAAGTGTGTGGGGCCTTCATTTTCTGATGGGGTGCCAAACAAATGAGAAAACACAGCTGAAAACATCCGCCAATAATTGAAACTTGATGATGTAATATATGAATCCAGGAATTAATCTAGGAATATTGAAAATCATCAAAATAGCAAGCAAAGAATGGTATCCTATCCAATGGTGAGCTGAAATGGACTGGTATTAACAATTTTGAATCAGAAAATCAGATGATTTAGTATGTTGGGAATGACAGAGACAAAAGGAATGGCATTGCATTCACTGTCCAACAGTACATCTCAACATCTTACATGAAGTACTATATCTTCTATGAATATATCTATCCACCTTCAAGGAAAGTCAGACAAAACAAGCATTCGAATTTATGTATCAAACACTAAAATTAGTGATGAAGAAATAGAAGCATTTAACAACGATCTTTAGTCTGAAATTGATCAAACAGCAATCAAGATTCATTGAAAATTAATGATAATTGGAATGTAAAAGTTGAAAACAAGGAGGAATAGCTATTGCAAAAGTTATTGAGAAAGATGGCTAAAAATTGTAAATCCAAAGTTTGCAAGACCAAGAACTTCTTCAACTTTGTTTCTCAACAACACAATCTATACACATGGACCTCTCCAGATGAAACACACAGAAATAAAACTGGTTACCTTTGTGGGAAAGGTTTATAGAGAATGTCTATATCAGCAATTAAACCTGTGCCAATGGTTTTGGAAAGTAATTACTGCATGTGGAAGAAATGATGACGTACAAAAAAAAATGAAGTTAAAAAGCCTAAGCAGAAAGTTTCAAAGAGCAATTTGAAAAGACAATAGCATAAAGAAATTTACAAAGACCTAGAAGTATAAAACTAAGAAGGATGAACACAGTATGTATGCAGGTTGTACTTAAGAAAATTGTAAGTCATAAAAATGAAATGAAATTCATAAATATCAATAGGCTAACTGGTACTAGGCTTACATGGACTAGTATTAGTTATTATTTTGAATCAGAAAGCCATATGGTTTAATATATTTTGAATAACAAAATCATGAGGAATGGAATTGCATTCAAGATTTATATTGAAACACAATGTTATCTGTGATAGGTGCATATCGATCTGTATACTGGGGAAGAAGCAGGTGCTAGAAAGCATGGCTGAGTTAGTCCGGATAGATTAGAACAAATTTCAGAGACATGCATATAGGTATAAGGAAAGGGTTTATATACAAAAGAAATGTGACACTAAGAAGGCATCCCAACCCAGTCCAGTGCAAAGTCATAAGTCCAATCAGTCCGCAATCAGTCTATAATGTCGGCTTCCGACTCAGGAAGTCACAGGTCAGTGGGTGCAGAATTCTGGTGCTGGCAGGGGTCTCCCCAGGGCTCCTCGCTTCCAGGGCTCAGGTCCATCAACAGCATGCCACTCCAGCTTCAGAGGTCTGCCTTCATCAGGGCAAAGCCGTGTGGTTTCTCCACTGGCTCCTCCAGCTTCTCAAACGCTGCCAGCTTGTTTGTGATTAATCGTCTCTGAAACTAACTCCCAACAACTGGGGAAGATAGCTTCTCATCTTCATGAGAGAAATACCGCAAGATTTCCTAGGAGTCTCAGGTGAAAGCCACGCCCACACAGAGGCCTCATCGACTACTCAATGGTTATCTCCAGATTAACAGGCCAGACTCCACCCCTACATTTCAATTATAAAATTAACATAAGCACATGACTGCCCCACATGGCCTTGCAGTTAGAAGTGAAAATGGAGTTTACATCATAGAATTTTGCAAAGCCAATTACTTCTTCATTTCAAATACCTTTTTCACTCCCACTAATAGTGACTCCTTATATGGACTTCTTTAGATTAAATACACAGAAGTCCACTTGATTATATCTGTAGAAAAAGACAACATGAAGCTCATCATCAGCTCAACATAGAAGCAATATCATCAGCAAAAATGAAACCGGAGCCTGATTGTGGAATAGACCACTAGTTACTCATTATAGCTTCAGGTTGAAGCTGAAAGAAGTGAAAAAATATCCATGAGAGTCAAAATATACCTTGAGTTATTTTTTAGAACTTTTCAAAGTCAGATTTGAGGCATGGATCACTGATGACATAAGGCTGGATGAGCTGAGGGTGCATCAAAAGTATAATTCATAAAGAAACAAGGTCTTTGAAAACCAAGGGACAAAAAAAAAAGGATGTCAGCAGAGAATCTGAAACTTGCTCTTAATCTTTTTTAAAAATCATTTTATTGGGGCCTCAAACAACTGTTTGCACAATACATACATGCATTCATTGTATGGAAGGCACATTTGTACCTTTGATGCCATCATCATTCTCAAAACCTTTTCTTTCTACTTAAGCCCTTGACATTGGCTCTTCCTTTTCCCACTCCCTCTATGATCCCCCCTTCCTCATGAACCATTGATAATTTATAAATTATTATTATTTTGCTATATTGAAGACTGTCTGATATCTCCCTTTGCCAACCTCCCTATTGTCCATACTCCAGAAAGGAGATTATATGAGAATCTTTACCATTGGTTCCCCCTTTCTACACCACCTTCCTTCCAATTTGCTCTTAATCTTATAGTAGGTAAGACAAATTGAAGAAAAAGACCTGACAGAAAATATGAAAGGGAAACTATAGAACACAGAGGGAGATATAATGAAATATACAAATACAGATATATAAAACCAAAAAAAAAAGGACAAATCAACACATTTTAAACTCAAAGAACTAAAAAAACCCTCAAGCCTGAAGTTGAAAAATTGAAAGAATCTATGGGCAAAATATTGAATGGTGAAGGAAGCATCAAAAGGAGATTCCAAGAATACACGGTTGCTCTAAAAAAAATAACTCATTGACATTTAGTCATTTCATGAAATACTATATCAGCTAGATCCAGTGGTACCAATAGAAGAAATTCATGCTGCACTGAAAGCATTAACCAAAAACAAGCCTCTAGGAACTGATGGAAACCAATATAAATGTTTCACCAAGCCGACGAAGAACTGGAAACATTCATGTATGCAAATAAATTGGGAAGATATCGACAAGGCCAAATGACGAACAGAGATCCATGATAACATTGATATCACATGCTTGTAAAATTTTGCTGAAGATCATGCAATCAGGATTGTGGCAGTCCTTTGACAAGGAGCTGCCAGAGTTTTAGGGCAGATTTAGAATATGTGCAACAGGGTATCATTACTGTCATCAGATGGATCGTGTCTGAAAGCAGAGAGTACAAGGAAGATGCTTTTTGTGTTTTAGGGGATATTCAAAGGCATAGTCTTTGAGCATGTGCATCGTTATGAACTATGGATAGCCTTAAGAAGGACAGGGGGGACTTCAGAAGCCTTTTTTGTACTCATTTAGAACCCACACATGGAGTTGTGCAGAACAAGGGAACAATTCCTGGTTTGACACTAAGAAAAATCTGTGTCAGATTTGTATCCTGTCAGTCTCATTGTTCCATCTGTGTGCTGAGTAAATAATCAGAGAAGCTGCATTATATGGTGAAGAATGCAGACTCATATTTGTCGGAGAGCATATTCATAAACTGCAATACACAGATGACAAAAACTTGCTTGCTGATGCACTTACTGATGGAATCAAGGATTGCAGCAGTCCGTGTGGCTCAAAGCTCATGTAAAAAGGACCCAAGTCCTTACAACTACAGCAATCATTGTTTGTATTCATTGCCATGGAGTTTGCCCCCATTCATAGGGACCTGATGCATACTGAATGAAGCCCTGCATGGTTGTGTGCCATCCTCACAATCTTTCTTATGCTTGAACCCATTGGTTCAGCCCTGGGGTCAACCCCGCTCATTGAGGCCCTTCCTCTTTTCCCTGTTCTTCCACTTTGCCAAACTTGATGTCCTTCTCCAATGATTGACCTTCCCTGAGAACATGTACAAAATATATAAGTAAGACTAAGTCTTGATATCTTTGCCTTGAAGGAGCACTCTGGCTTTACCTTTTCCAACACAGATTAGCTTGTCAATGGGCTTTTAGTATGTTCAATATTCTTCTCAAGCTCCACAATTGAAGAGATTCAATTTTTTAAAGTCTTCCTTACTCATTTTCCATGTTCCACATGCATTTTTCTATGTTTGGATCTAAAATCTATGTTCACAGAAGCAGGAGTTGAGAGACTAAAGGATGAATTGCATCGGTTAAATTTGTTGCACAAGATCACTGTAAGGTGTTGAAAAGTCAGAATGTTATTTTGAGGAGCACTATGGAAGGGACCTGACCGACCATGTCTTCAGGTGCCCCATGTGCATGTGAATGTTGAAATTAAGTAGGAAGACTGAAGAACAAATGAATTCCTTTGGATCATCTGCTGGTGAAGAATATTGAGAGTACTAAGGACTCCCCAAAGGCAAATCTATCTCTCTTGGGAAAAAATACAGTCAGATGCTCTTTAGAACCAAGGATGGCAAGATTTTATTTCAAATTTGGACATGTTCTCAAGAGAGAACAGTTTCTGGGAAAGGACATCACGCTTGGTTCATTAGGAGAGCAGGGAGGAGAAGGAAGGCTCTTGACAATGTGAATTGGCACAGTAGCTAGAACAGTGGACTCAAACTTCAGAACAATCATAAGGGTTGCAGAGTAGAGGGTGGCATTTCATTTAGCTTCATATAGATTGTTATGAGCAAGAACCCACTGACCCTTAGCAATAGCAACAGCAACAATATATAAATAGATGACACAACTTATTTTTTCCTCAACATGGCTAGGACTTGAACCACTTGCTGATGAAAGCCAAAGGCTGAATTATTTAATTGAGATTGTACCTCACTGCAAAGAAAACAAAAACCGTCACATTAACGAGAAGACAGCATCATGATAAACAGAAAATTACTAGAGTGTTATGATTTCATTTAGCTTGGATTTGCAAAGTTCATGGGAGCAGTAATCAAAAAATAAATTGAGGCATTAAATTGGAGAAATCTCCTGAACTTGGCTGTATTGAAATATTAAAGAGCAAGGATGTCACTTGAGAAATAAAATGACTTGGTTCCATTCATGGTATTTTCATTTGAGTCATAATATGTATGAGAGCAAGTGGTGATTCAGAAAGAAGGATGATGTGACTTTCTCTCATGTACTTTGGACTTACTGCAGAGCTAGACAATTCCCCCAAAGGCCATCCACTTTGGTAATATAAAGTGTCAGCAAAAAAGAAGATCCTTAACTATACTTAACAATGCAGAAAATCAAGTGTGATATTAATACAAACTCTGCAGTGTTTCTTTCTGTTTTGTAAATGACTGATATGTGTCCAGATCAACTCAGCCTCATCTAACAACAATGAATCATCGATAACAATAAATTGTGATAATCCTTTCTTGAATCTAGAGAGTATTCTGTCAAATATTTTTTATTAAATATTTGTTGAATGTGTAATTGGATGATTCCTGTCTCATGACTAAATTATAGTCCTACCCATTGGAAGGTAATGCCTTTAATTTTGTCTTTCATGCACAATCGCTTTTTATGAATTTGGAAAGAAAGAAAACACTGGATTAGAATTAGCTTCAATTTTTCTTAGCAGTGTGATAATAGGCAATATATTAATCATCCTGAAACTTATTTTTAGCTATCCATATAATGGCGATGAAAATAGTAGTTAGATCTTCAAGTTTTAATAATAAAATCCAATGCGTGCATACATTGCAGTGACTATTATGCCTGGATATAATTACTCCCATCTCTTTCAAAGAAAATTAGTGATACTACTAGCCTAGGCGGAAATTTGAACCCATTTTTTTATATATTAGGATACAAGGGCTTAACCAGTCTGGAACAATACACAACATATTTCTACAAAGTAATATATGGTATTTGTGTATCATTCCATGTACATAAGATCACAATACACACCACAGTATAATTAACATTCCATGAAATGCTTTTTCATATTTCCCTATTTTTCAAACATTATCCTCTCTAATCTCATTCATCTGACGAATTCTTAATGATTGTTATAGCCGCAACTCAAAGCTGTTCCATAACTGGCTCAGTTTCAAACAATCCCATATCCAGCTAAATAAACCTTGTACATATCTCTATTAAAGCACTTTTATTTTAAAAATAGATACTAATTCTCAGTTACTATTTTATGCCAAGCAACGTTGTAGTCACTGAGAAGAAAATCCCTTATACATGGAGTCCATGTTCACACGAAGCTTCTTCAACTTAATAATCACAAATTGGGGTGCTATAAAGAAAATTTTCAGTTATAGCATTAAACTCATTTAAAATGAAACAAATTATAAATTATGTTTGGACCTCTATTCAAAACATAGATCAGAATAGTTGATATCAACCTATGGTTATCAAATCTCCACATGCAAAGTTCTTCTCTTCTATAATTTGCCACCTTCAGATGAATGAACATGGGGTTTAAAACAGCTAGGTTGCAAATTCTGTCAGTAATGTAAGGGAAATAGCTCAATATTTACTTATTTTAGGTATGAGAGTAACTCTGTGACAATTATGTACTGTTAAACTCATAAGATGAAATATAGCTTTGCCTCTAGAATATTGAAAAGAGGGTTGAAACAAGGGATTTTTCTTTCATTTAGAAAACACTAGACAATATTTTGCTTGTATTTCTCTATAGACTTTTCCTTCATGAAGAGTGGTGAACATACTTTCATCTATTCAACTCAGTGCTTCAAATATTGTTTTTCTTTATGCCATCTTGATGTCTATCATATTTAAACACAATAGAAGGCCTTAAAATTTGTCAATGATCTGTGCCCCAATGCTAATTTCAGCACAATTTACAATGGAAAGAAGTTGTAAATAATCCAAATTTCCATCACAAGATGGGTGGTTTAAAAAACTAGGGTATGTACATACAATGGAATACTACGTGTCACTGAAAAGTAGTGATGAACGCATGAAGCATTTGGCTGCATAGGAAAAACTGGAGTAAATCATGCTAAGTGAAGCAAACCACATGCAAAAATACAAGTACAACATGAGTCCACTAGGTAAGCTTTAAAAAAGAAAAACCAGGTAATATTACAGGGGTCAGACCAAGTCCAGGGCTACCTATGGTAGCCAACTATATAAGGGGGTGGGATAGTGATGTGTAGTGGAGGAACAGGGCACTAACCCACTCAAAGGGACGGTATTGCCTATATCTCCACAGAGAAAGAGGCAGCAGACTCAAACATGGTGTTGTAGGATGGAAATGCAGCGTGATGGCAACATCAAAAATTACTCATTGTAATGTGTACTTTTCTCTCATTGATCTTATCTGAATTTCTCTTCTATCTGTGCAATGATTTATGCTTCCTTTCCCCTCTGCACTATTTGTTGTGTGTTCTATGCATTCAAGGCTACTTTGCTTTCCTCTTTTGTGTGTCATAATACCTGGTATTAAGTAAGCGTTCACATTCATGGATAACATTATATTATGCCTCATCTATAGTCCAAACAAATGTGATGACATTCTGATAAGTAAAATTACACTTTATCTAAATTTAACTTCTCTCAAATTCAATAAATATTGATATTTGCTTAGAGAAAGCAAAACAGAAAAGATAGAAAGCAAAGATTTTTCTAGCTTTGTAACTAATTCACTCTAAAATGTTGGTGGACTTTTTAACTTAACTGTGCTTATTCCCATATTTGCAATAGGAAAATATTGCCTGGAAGCATTGGAAGCAGATAAAGATACCCATTCTCATTTAAAAAGTTGCCTGAGACATTAATTATGTCCTTTTTGCTCTGACTGTGTAACTGCTTTCTCAGTGATGCTCAAATGCCGTGCATACTAAAGTAAACATTCTTGATTTTTGTATTTCCAGACAACCATCATCGAAGCTGAAACAAAGTTGAGACCCAATAATGATGGACTAATGATAAGTGATAGTTAAGTTCTTTATTCCTCTTGTCTCCCTTCAGTTCTCTTGTTGCCCTTCAGCATTGCCAGCAGTTTTGCTTTATTCTTTGTGCAATGTTACTTGAAAATAACCCCTGTGATACTACGTCTCATTTCTTTTCCTCTCATGCCTTCACCCTTTCCTTTAGGATGACATCTTCTGCCCAAGTATGTAATCACAGATGCTGCCCAGCTTCACTCGTGGTTTCCATTCAGTAGTCTCTAATGCAATGGTTTTCAACCTGTGGGTCATGACCCTTTGGGGAGTTGAACATCCCTCTCACAGGGGTACCCCGATTCATAACAGGAGTAAAATTAAAATTTTGAAGTAGCAATGAAAATAATTTCATGGTTGAGGGCTCACCACGACATGAGAAACTGTATAAAAGGGTCTCAGCATTAGGAAAGTTGAGAACCACTGCTCTAGAGGTTATATTTAGATAAGTCCCATGTTTCCCTGTTAAATATTAACCTGATAATCTCTAACTTTGTGTTTCTTGCAAGGGCAGTAAATAAACTCAGGTGGCTCTTCTAGTCCAGGTTTCGAACTCCCACCAAACCAGCTTTCCCTGCAAGGGTCTTGGAAGGAGATGGGGGAAGTTACTGATACCATTCACTTGGGAGTAATTTCAAATAATATTGCCGGGAGTGCCAGTCTGCTCTGTTAAAAAAAAGGAGCTCTCTGAGAACAAAGTAGGAGGGATCTCATTATGAGCAAGGGCCAAGAGTGGAGCACGAAGTCTAGATTTGCGTTGCTTTCACTTGATCCAGATGACAGCTACATCAGAGAAGCGGCAGCAGAAGCGTGACAGATTTCCACAGCCCCAAAAGTCAGTAAAGCTGAGTGCTTTTATGTAGGTGGCTGCCTTGTCGAGTCAGACCTCTGGTCACTTAATTGGGGAAGATGAAGCTGCTGATCCATGGAAGTGGAACCAAGGGCCTTTGGACTAAGGCTTACTGGCGTGGAGTGCCTCTGGGAACATAATTTGCTGATGCATGAAGTCTAAGCTCAAGATCTTTGGGTTAAGCCTTGTAGCAGAATAGTATGCCCTTTGGGTATTTGTTAGCAGACTTGACAAAACTTTGTAACATGCCCTGATAAATAACTGAATCCTGAGCATTTCTCCCTGCTGTTACAACTAGTTAACTTCTTTAATAAATGCTTTACTTGTGAATTTTGTCTGTGAATCCCATGTACCCATTGTAATGGGTATTAAAACCTAGAATTAAATTAGACAGCATTAATTAAGTCAGGAAATTTTCAAAAGTTATTTTTCCAACTTCTGTATCATATTTCCATAGTCCCACTAGATTTGTATATATCTACGTTTTTGTCTCCCACATAATTTAAGGCATGTGACAAGGTTTTTCATTTTACTTTTTTATACAAGACCAGGATTCCTCTGTTCCTCATGTCCTGAACCGTATTATTATTTCTGATGCTACTCTGTAAACCATCATAATTAGTCATCAAATCTGGTCAAATGAATTGATTTTATTTATTTTTGTCATTAAGAAGAATGGGTATCTTGGGATTATGGTGCTGGCAATATTGGGTAGCCTACAGACTGCACAAAGAACATATATGCTTTGAAAGAAGGTACAGGCAGAATGGTCCTTATAGCCAGGGATGGCAAGACTTTGTCTCGCATGCTCTGGTTATGTTATCTTGATTAAGACATCACTCTTGGTAAGATACAGGATCAGTAAAATAGAGGGAGATCCTCAAAGATAGATAGATATGGCGATGGCAACAATGGACTCGAGCACAGCAAATATTGTCAGGATGCTGTACTATGAGTCAGAAGCAATTCACTATCAAACAATAATAACGACGATCATGCCTTCATTGGGTCTGATTATTTTTGCTTGCACACCTTCAGTAGCCTTGCCATTGATATTGCAGCTTGAGGTTGTTCCTCAGAACAACAATTAGCATGACATGGAGGGAAGAAAGACAAACTAACATAATGCGTACTAGAAATTTTATCAATGGAAATATACTATGAATATTATTATTTTCTTCTCTCTATTGGGAAATAAACCAAATTCTGAAACAAAATGTGGCAACCCAAATCATCCTTTAGTATGCTATGATGAATTAATTAAATTAGAGACAGTTTCTCTTCCACACACATATGTTCAGATACTTATGGGCCAGAAAGTCAGTAAGTTCCATCAAACTGTTCAGACACTGTTGTTTAGTTTGGGCTTGGAAGAAAGAGCCAGAATGAGGCCATTATTGACTTCAACCAGCGCTACATGAATGAAGTGAGGATTATAAAAATCTGAAAACATTGAGGTAACTTCTGAACTATAGCTAAAGACAATGATTTGGGTAGCTCTCATGATTTAAATAGATATCCCAACAAAAATAAGGTATCCCTTCCCCAGGTATCAGGAGAACTTCCAAATGTTAGCATGCCCTTTGAAGATTGCATTAATTATCATGCCAAAAGTCTTGCTTCCTCCTGGGTTTGCCCTATCTGATGATTGATTTGATTCTAACTCCAACAGGCTATTTTGCAACCCCCGGACACCAGATTTCTCACATGAGCTTTGAAAAGTAGAAGACTATTACTTACTAAGGTCATCGCTGCCTTTCTTGCCTGTTCTTTCATGCACAAAAACACTCCATTGATTGAAGACAATTGAGAAGTCTCTCCTCCACAAGACAATATGCAACTTTCCCCAAAGGAAGTCTCCCCCATCACCAGCTAAGCCAATCACTAATAGTAAGTAAAAAGCAAACAAATAAGAAAAAAAAACCAGCCAGATAAACTAGGCCTACAAAAATAAGAACGGATTTTGTCCTGAGTGAAGCACAGAATTTAGTCAGTGCGTTGCTATAAGATACAAGAGAGTACAGATGTTAGGATTCTTAGAATACAGGATCAAATACGTTACTCTCAAAGCTACTTGTATAAAAGAGGGATCCATGTAGAAGCATATTCTACAATAACGTTTTCAATATCTTGATAAGAACCCCAGGGGATGATTTGGAGAGGAGAATATGGCTAATACAAGTATTAGAAAAGTATTTGACCATATGTTTATAACCATATGACATGTTACAGAGTATAACTAGTCTATAAGATTTTTATTGCTTGCAATCTCTGTGTAAGCAGATTTCCACAACTTTTCTTTCATGACACTCCTGGTGGCTTCACATTGCCAACCTTTAAGCTAGAAGTCAAATACAAGGCATTTGAACTACTCAAGGATCTTTAATTACAAGGAGTCTGATGAAGATACTATAGAGGGTAGAAGAAAGAAGTAAGAAGCTCAAAAAATCAGAAGTGGTAGAGTACACATGACATATAAAATCAAGAGCCTTACCAAAAGACAACATTCACTGTAAGGACTTAAATAGAGACCTATTAGTGACAGAGATACACTTAACACTAATAAGTTCAGTGAAGTCTCATCTTTGTGAACTACCACTCATAAACTCAAAACTCATTGTCATCGAGCAGATTATGACTCATAATGATCTTATTGGATGGAGTATGTAACTATCCCTCTGGATTTATAAGACCATAAAGCATCATCCTTTTCCCATGGAGGGGCTGACTATTTCAAATTGATGAACTTGTGGTTAGCAGTCCAATACATAACCCATTATACTCTAAGGGCCTATAGTAGAAATGAAATCACCTAAGCAAATTTTAGTAGACATTTGTACAATAGGAACCTCAAAACCGTATCTCCCAGGTTGCAGTCCTTACTTACGGAAAGTAATGTAAAGTGAATTTCCAACACGAGCACAAAATAAGAGAGATGTACAAAGGAGCTCTGTGAGAACTATAGAGCAAGATTTTCATTAGAGGAAAATAGGCATGGAGTCATCAAGGGTACTTGTCAATCTCTACAATCAGAAGCAATCAAGAGTGGGTGATTGGGAGACTGGCAAGAATGGTGTCTTTCAAAAAATGTACAAACTGTATCCTTGTTTTATGCCCAGAGCCATATTTTGGATTAAATAATAACCTGAACTTCCTATGTATCAGGAGGAAGGGCATTGCAACCATGGTAGAAGAAGTCATTTTAAATGATACCAAGTCTTCTATATAAGGAAACTCTACATAGACAAGAGATTGTTGTTTGAACAGAAAAGGGGATATTAAATTATTTAAAATTAGGAACATGTGCACCGTGGATATTATCTCCCCATGGTTATTCAAATTATGAAGTGAGCAAATGAGCTAAAAATTTGAGTATATGAGGAAAAATCCAAGACCACCACTGAAGAAATTAATCAGATAACAATAGTGATACAATTTTGCTTACTAGAAGTCAAGAGGACTTAAAAGCATTTACTGATGAAAACCAGAAATTTCAGGATCGATTTTACATCCAAGTGAAGAAAATTCAAATACTCATGACATGACCATTAATCAATATCATGATAAATCCAGAAGAGCTTGACTTTTTCAAAGACTCTGTTGTGCTTGGATAAACATCCCATGTCCTTGGGGGCAGCAGGCAAAATATCAATGACAGGTTTCACTGTGTAGATCTGCTACAGAAGATCTACTAAAGAGTCAAAAAGAAAATATATCACTTAGAAGATAATATTTTCAAGCACCTCCCATGCATATGAGAAGAATGTGAAGATATAACCATAAAGTGAGTATCATGAGAAAAAGGTTACAGCCTCAAAATCATATGGAACAGTTTCACTTAGCCATAGATTAGTGGTTTTCAAACTTCTTACTGCTTCAATCCTTTAATACAGTTCCTCATGTTGTGGTGACCTCGCAACCATAAGAGTATGTTCATTGCTACTGCATAACTGTCATTTTGCTACTGTGGTGAATCTGATAACCCCTGTGAAAGCGTCGCTTGATTTCCAAAGGGGTCACAACCTACAAGCTGGAACCATTGCCCTAGGTAATCACTAAAAGTCAGAGATGAATCCATAGCAGTGGGGTTTATATGCATTAAAAGGGAGGTCTATGAATAAAGCAAACTCAGTGTATCGTGTGTGTGTGTGTGCGTGTTGTGTCAAGGAAATAGCTCATGTGGCTGTAGAGTCTGGAAAGTTTCAAACTCATGGGTCAGATATTGGACTGGAAGTTTCTTTTTCATGTAGCTACAGAGGCTGATGTATACAAGACGAATAGAGCATAGGCAGGCTTCTGGTCAATTGTAGAGACGAGACAGGCATTTGAGTTTCAAATCTGCTAGTCAGTAAACAAGCCAGGTGTGGGATTCAAAAACAGCATTAAAAATTTCAAAAGTAGGCCATTGTATTTAAAGTAACATCAATTGATTAACTCCCCATAGCAGATCTCACAGAGGTGGCCACATCATAACCATGGAAGAGATTATACTGAATCAGATCTCTTCAGGAGGGAATCACTACATCACAATTGTCAAACCACTGCACTGAGATGTGTGGTGCAGCTCAATTGGTACAGAACTTGGCATGAAGCCGCCACAGATTCAGGCTGAATTCCGAAGAGGACATGAAATTGTTGTCGTCATTGATGTCATTGATGACAGTGGATCTTGATTGAGAGCAGATAATGCTTAACAGATGCTTATTTGCATCTTATTGATTGTGCCAAAGTATTTAATTGTGTAAAGTATAACAAACTGTGGATAACGTTAAGAAAAATGGAAATGCCATCGCAATGATCAAGCCATTATATGAACTGAACAAAGGAACATGTCACATGGTTCAAATCAGGAAAGGTATATGTTAGGATTGTATCTTCTCATCTTACTTATTCAACCTCCTTCCTGAGCAGATAATCAAAGAAACTAGATTGATGAAGAAGAATTTGGCATCAGGATTAGAGGAAGATTTCTTAACAACCTGTGATGTGGAGAGGACACAACCTTGCTTACTGAGAGGGAGGACTTGAAACACTTGCTGATGAAGATAAAAGACTTGACCTTCAGCATGGATTACAACTCTATGTAACGAAGACCAAATCCTCCCAACTGGGTCAAAGGGAAATATGATTGACATAGAAAAGTTTGAAGTAGTCGAGAATTTTGCCTTGCTTGAATCCATAACCAATGCTCATGGAAGCAGATGGCAAACAATAAAACACAAGCTACATTAGGAAAATCTGCTACAAAATCTCTGTAAAGCATTGGAAATCAAGGATGTATCTATAACAACCAAGGCACCCCTGACCCAAGGCCTGCTTTTTGAAATTACCAGATATACAAGAGAAAGCTGAACGTTAAATACATGAGAATGAGAAAGATTGATGCATTTGAATTGTGGTGCTGGAGAAGAATATTGAAAACACCATGGACTTCCAGAAGAACAGATCAAACTGTCTGTCCTGGAAGAAGTATAGCCAGAGTGATCTTTAGAGCCAAGGGCAGTGAGACTTAGATTTACATAATTTGGGCATGTTGCCAGGAGAGACCAGTCCCTGGAGAAAGACACCACATTTGGTAAGATAGAGAGGCAGCTAAAAGAGGAAGGTCCTCAGGCAGCAGTATTGACACAGTGGCTGCAACATTGGGTTCAAGCGAAGGGAAAGTTGTGATGACGACACAAGGCATTGTTTTGTTCTGTCTCAGACCTGACTAGTGGACATCTAACAGCAGAGTTGATAGACCACTTTGACCTTCGCAAAGAGTAAAGAACATATACATATGAATTATTGTGTTAGAAAAGAATATTGAATATACCTTGGAATGCCAAAAGAAGGCATAAATCTTGGAAGAAGTATAGCCATAATGTTTCTTACAATAAAGAATGATGAAACTGCTTTTCTTTGTCTACTTTAGCCATGTTATCAGGAAGAACTAGCTCCTGTGAGAGGAGGGAATACATCATACTCGGTAATATAGAGGGTCTGGGTAAAAAGAAGATCTCCAGTGAGATGGATTAATACAATAGCTGCAAGAAGAGGCTCAATTAGAGGAAAGATTGTGAGGACGGCACAGGGCTGGGAAAGGCTCTGTTGTAGAGAGGCTATCTATGACTTAGGAAGGTCTTGACGACATCTAAGAGAGCAACAATCCTTTTAAAGGACCTGTGAGTTTTTATATCATTAAGTTTACCTTTGGAAAAGCAATAAACTCAAGTTCCAGTTTTCTTTTTGTCCAATGTACCTCATTTCTTTTACCCACACATATGATTTGAAAAAGTTGTCCTCCATATACTACCTGCAATTTCCACCTGAGGATATTATTTCCCTAGCTCATTGCTACCAACTATTCCCATTCACAGTTGGTCTAAAACAAATATACACAGAGCAGACCTGGATCTAACCTGAAGTCTATGGCAAATTTTCTTCAACAACTGCTTTTGCTACATCCGTTAAAAGTTAACCCATGTGCATGCTGAAGATGAGGAGAATAATACTTGCTGTTGTAAGGGATCCATTTTTGAAATATTTTGGTAACCATTATCGTAACAGAAGAAACCCTGGTGGCAGTGAACAAGCATTGGGCTGCAATCTATCCAGTAAGAAGTTCTAAACCACCAGCAACTTCTTGGGCGAAAAGTGATGGTTTCTACTCCTATAAACTGAAACAGGGAAGCACCCAGGGGCAGTTCCACCCGGTCCTATGGGTGCACTTGGAGTTGACATTGCCTGGATGGTAGTGGGGCTATTTTGTCTGTTTGTTTGGGGGCTTGTAGCAGGTGGTGACACTTAGTAGGGCTACTAGCTGGTCTATGGGAGAAAAAAATGGGTGTGTATACTTCTGTAAAGATAGGAAACTTGGAAACCCTATTCGGTAGTTCTCCTCTGTTCAATAGTGTTATTGATATTGAAATCGATTCAGTGACAGCTGTTATTTTCTGGGATGATGAATGCTAGTTATTTTTATGTGATATTTGGCAGAGGTGAGTAAAGCTCCATGACATGTGGTAATTGATCAGGTGAGAAAGTTTGAAATGTTAGGGAAAGTTTCTAAACCACTGGTGGTCATGAGACACTACCACTTCTGAGCAACCTGAGTTCCCAATGCCTACTCAATAAAGTCGAAAAGGCTAAAACTGCCATGGCATCAAATCTTTCTGTAAGAGGATGTCAGCTTATTTATCCAGAAGTGTTTTGCAACTTGCCTGTTCCCGTGATGAACAACTTGTTCAGACCTGTTGAAAGCTGCTACATAAACATGCTCTACATTTTCATGAAATAATTTCTCCTGGAGCATCAGTCTTCCAATCCATCAGAATGAAGTGTGTGTGTGTGTGTGTGTGTGTGCTTGCTACATCTCTTACGTGAAAACTTCTGAGGTTCTCAGAACAAAGAGTGATTATCCAGTGATTAATTTAAATTACAGTGTCACTTACATGTCCTTTATGAGATGTTGCTTTACTTTCTGACACCAGATGGTAAATTTTCATGAAAAGGTCTTTCTCTATAATCTACACATACAACAAAGTCTACATGTAGTAAATTCTCAATAAATATGCTCCAAGTACATTATCAGTAGGTAGCAACAAATTTTAAGGCCATCCAAAAGCTGTATACAAATGTAAGATGCCATCTATAGTTTAAATTCTAAGGATGGAATAAATAAATAAAAAGGCCTCAGAGAAAGTATTTTAATTGTGTAATTTAGAGAACCAAATGTAGACATGTGTTTGATTAGCTTCACAAGATATTTAGCCATCAGAACTTAATTTATTCAGTCTAAATTGAAGACAATATCTAGTACATAGAATTAATATAGGGACCAAACAAATTTGATACAAAACTATTGCCGCAGAAATTGCATTTAATTAATAAAATTAAGCCCTGTCTTTCTACTTCAGATTCTCTTTTGTGTTTGATTCCATAATGTCCTTTAGCTTATAAGACTATTAGAAATATGTTTATATGAATTCACAACATGATTATCCATCACAATGTGGTAGGCCATTTCCCATTATATAAGCAATCATAATTAGCCTGCAATATCCTGCAACAGATCTCGTCCCCTCACAACAATGCCATTAAATACATTTCACCTTTTTGTGACCCGGTAGAAAAGAGTAGAGTTCTGAAGTTTCATAGACTGCAGATCTTCATTTGAGTATACAGCCTGAAAGCGTTTATTGGGTTTGAACAATTGATCTTGCGCTTAGCAATCCAATGTACCCTGTAAAGGATACACACACACACATACACACACGTGCATGCACACACATTTATATAAAGTAATAAAAACCTCAACATTTTACTCTATAAACCGTATATAACAATTACACGCAATCTCTTATAATTTAGTGATTTCTACAATTATATTATAAAATATGCTGAAGTGAAATTTCTGTTTGGTTGGAAGAGGGCATTATACACTCATCCTCTATATATGTCAGGTATGAAATTTGTATATTGATTTATAAAACACAATGTAAATACTAGCAAAAATATAATCACTCACCGGTGATTGTCCTGGTGTGATGGCATGTGCTTCGTAAGTCGGAAGGAGACTTTATAGACTGGTATTGGACATATGGCCTAATATTGGACTTATGACTTTGGACTGGACTGGGTTGGGATGCTATCTCAATGATCCATTCCTCTTGTATATAAATCTTTTCCTTATTTCCATATTTGTGTCCATTACTTTGTTTCTCTGGTCTACTCAGACTAACTCATTATTAGGAGTGGGATATTGGAGAAACAAATCATAATGTTGGAGAGTAGAAATTTGTTTGACTTCTGCCTTATAATAGTGCTTCTTCTTTGGCTAGTCAGAAGTCAGATATGTCCTTGCAGTTTACTGAATATTTTTCTGGAAACCATATGGGAAGTAAAAGTTGTATTATTTTGTATGGATGTTGTCTTTGGTTATTCCTGTATGAAATGGCAAAAATGAAGGTTGCTAATATCTATTTTGAGATAAATGGTAAAAGTTGCCATTTGAATGTTTCGGGAACCATGCAGCTGAAGGAGAAAGGTTGAAGAGCATTAAATGGATAACAGAAAACTTGAATATGTTTTGATGTCTTCAGAGGCTGAATTCCATCTTTTTGTGTAAACAGAATAGTTTAGATAAGGATATAGATAAGCTAAATAAGTAATGACTTTGCTGCTTTAAGAATTGAGTTTAGTTTCTGATTCTATCTTATTTATACTGATTTTTTATGCTTATTATTGTAGGTATAAGGATGTGTAAAAATGTTTTTTGGGAAGTATCAAAAAAGAGAGTTTGTAAGTCCAATTTCTTCAAGCCATACAATGACCTCTAGATGGGTTTGGGACTCACCTTCAAAGATATCTCTGAAGAAATTAGCCCCACTCCTGGAACCATAATGAGTTAGTCCGGTAGACTAAGGAAATAAATTCATAGTGGAAGCATCTCAGCACTTGTACGTGTCTTCCCAAGGCCTCCTGAGCATCTCAGCACTGGCAGGAGACTTCACCCGGTCCCAGATGTTTGGCTCCATCTGGGTAAACCCAAGTGGCCTCTTCCCTGGCTCCTCCACTCCCCAGGAATCAGAATCGATGAACATGCTGTTGTCTCAACTTGTCAGTAGTTCGTCGTCTCAGAGACTGAGTCAAGTCTCTCTTTTCCAATTGGGAAATACCACTAGACTTTCCAGAATTCTCAGGAGAAAGCCTTGCTCATAAAGAGGCCTCATTGGCTACTACTTGGCTATTTCCCAATTGACAGACTAATCCCCACCCCTAGACTCCCAATCATGAAATTGACACACAAGTACATGACTGCTACACTCAGTGATTAGTTGGGAAGAAAAAGAACAAGGCTCAATTTCAATTAGGTAGATTTATTTGTTTATTTATTTATTCATCTATTTACTTATTTATTTAAACTTTTGGATGTGAAAAACAACTCCTTCAAGATGAGGTGACACAATGACCAATTTTCAGCACACTGTTAAAATATAAAAAGGAAGAGAA